>OX103890.1:48322181-48339385 GCA_944470375.2 Schistosoma guineensis | reverse complement strand
GGTCAACAAATTGGGAATGATGGATATGAAGATTAACATATAGATAATGACAAATAATGATAGCTAGTTACATGGGCCGTATTCAGAGGGCTTTATCCTTGCGTGTTCGTGAACATGTACCAGCATGGTTGAGAAAAGGAGTCACCAAATCGATTAACAGCACCATTCTTTCTCACTTGGTAGATAGTGAACATCATATTAAAATAGTGGAAGCTTTCTCTGTTTTATATCAAGTTCCAAAATATCTACCTCAAGGAGCTAGATTACGACTGCTTTACACAGCCGAAGCCATCTGGATCAACTCCAGAAGACCTAATTTATGCATCTAGAAAAAATATATCCAGCCTCTATGTTTACCCTGGCCTACGACTGGGTCACTGAATACCTAGACTGAATATTATAAACCTCTTACCCCTTCATTTATTTTATTTATTTTCCTTATTATCATATTTTGTCATTATCTATATGTTAATCTTCATATCCATCATTCCCAATTTGTTGACCGTATTTACCTTGATAACACCCCCCCCCTTATTACATACTATATTCACACAACAATATTATTATTATTATCTCAGTTGACAAAATTATTTTCAATTTTGCAATAGTACTATTATCTTATTGTGACTGAACGATTTACTGACCTTTATTAAATGACCTTTCTAATTTGCAAATATTACAATTTTTTTTAAAGTATATATATATATATATCGTAACAGATGCAAACGTTCACCATTTTTAACACATAACATTGTCGAACTCATAAAAACATGCCTTATTTTTGGGCCTTTGTAAAATATTATAATTCTGGACTTATAACTGTAGAGCCTGATGATGAAGTTATTGAAAACAATTGTTCGCTCAAATATTCATTTTTGAATATTCTATGGAGATTTTTAAACTGCTGGAGTTACTTAAGCCATGTATTTCTTTATTTTTCTTCCTCAATTACTTGATATGAAATCTAAGATAACAGAAAATTTAACATGTAGTTTTCATGTAAGGAAAAAAAATGCTTATCTGCAAAATTCAACACAATGAAGGTGTAATACAACGTGCAACATTCGAAAAAAATCTGATTTTATATCATGCTTCAATCGATTAGAAGTTGTCAGTTAAGCCGGGTATTTGACTATTGTAAAACTGCTTAGCCCAACTGTAGTAGATTCGTTCTTTTTTATTAGGCTGTGTACAACATAGTTGTTGTCAACAAATAAAATAGTTTACGAAATTGTAATCAGAGCAAAAGTTGAAAATTATAATGTGCAAATACAGTGTGGTTCGAAAATATAAGTAGGTGCTAATACCACGTAAACTGGGAAAACGGATGTTAATAACTGCTCATTAGAAATTGTAATCTTTATTTGAGAGTAAATTAACTCCGTCTGGAGTCCCTCCGGGGGCTACTGCCGGTCCCAATCCCGGATAAGAGAGGAGGGTTGGGCATGGGGTTAGCGTCCTCATTCCGTAGAAAACTAACTCGCTAAAACAACGCTAACCAGAAAAAATTATTCAAACCTTTTAAAATCTGCCCTGGGAGTCAGAAGGTCTTCATTTAGAGGAATTATGACGCCTCATGATGAAAGCCGAATTCCTTCGGAATTTACGAGGCCGATGCCCCTTCTGACAACCAGAGCGACAGTTCATTTAAGTACATGGAATGTTCGTACAATGTGGGACACCGGAAGAGCCTTCCAATTCGCTGCAGAAATGAGAAGATACAACCAGGAGGTACTTGGGATCAGTGAAACACATTGGACACAAGTTAGACAACAACGACTAACTACAGGAGAGCTCCTGTTATACTCCGGCCATGAAGAAGAAAATGCACCACGTAAACAAGGAGCTGCATTGATGCTGTCCAAACAAGCGCAAAATGCGCTTATAGGATGGGAATCTCATGGACGAAGGATCATCAAAGCCTCGTTCAAAACAAAGAAAGAGTGTATTTCAATGAACATCATCCAATGCTATGCGCCTACCAACGACTACATTGAAGAAGCTAAAGATCAATTCTACAATAGGCTGCAGTCAATCGCCGAGAAGTGCCGAACAAAGGACCTGACCATTCTGATGGAAGATTTCAACGCCAAGGTTGGAACGGACAACACTGGATATGAAGACATCATGGGACGACACGGACAGGGAGAAAGAAACGACAATGGTGAGAGATTTGCAAATCTATGTGCCTTCAATAAGCTGGTCATTGGCGGCACCATATTCCCACATAAACGCATACACAAAACCACATGGACCTCACCGGATCACTCTACACAAAACCAAATCGACCATATTTCATCAACAAAACGTTCGGGAGGACCATAGAGGACGTGAGAACCAAGAGAGGAGCTGATGTAGCATCAGATCATCACTTGCTGGTCGCCAAGATGAAATTGAAACTCAAGAAGCACTGGACAATGTGGCGGACAATATCACAAAAGTTCAATACGGCTTTTCTTCAGGATACTAACAAACTCAACAAATTCAAGATAGTCCTCAGCAACAAGTTCCAGGCCTTTCATGATCTACTTAATGGAGAAGAAACTACTGTGGAAAGCAACTGGAAGGGGATCATAGAGGCAATCACTTCAACATGTCATGAGGTCATGGGTCACAGAAGCACCATCACAAAGAATGGATCACTGTTGATACACTGGATAAGATTCAAGAAAGAAGGAACAAGAAGGCAACAATCAATACCAGCCGAACAAGAGCAGAAAAAGCCAAGGCACACAGAAGTTAACAAACAAGTGAAGAGGAGCATCAGAACCGACAAACGTAAATATGTGGAAGATTTAGCAACGACGGCGGAAAAGGCTGCAAGAGGAAGAAACATGAGACAATTGTATGACACGACAAAGAAACTCTCTGGAAATCGCCGCAAATCAGAACGACCAGTGAATAGCAAGGAAGGCAACGTGACCACCAACGTTGAAGAGCAACGAAACAAATGGGTAGAACACTTCAAAGAACTCTTGAATCGACCAGCTCCACTGAACCCACCCAACATCGAAGCAGCACCCACGGACCTCCCAATCAATGTTGGCCCACCAACAATTGAAGAAATCAGCATGGCCATCAGACAAATCAAGAGTGGCAAAGCAGCAGGACCGGACAACATCCCAGCAGAGGCCCTAAAAGCAGACGTAGCGGCAAATGCAAGGATACTCCACATTCTCTTCAATAAGATTTGGGATGAGGAACAAGTACCGTTGGTACTGAAAAGAAGGACTTCTGATCAAAATACCGAAGAAAGGCGATCTCAGCAAGTGTGATAACTACAGGGCCATCACTCTTCTCTCAATACTGGGAAAAGTCTTCAACAGGGTATTGTTAAACAGGATGAAGGACTCAGAAGACGCCTAACTTCAAACCAACTGGCAGGATTCTGTAAGGATAGATCGTGTACAGACCAAATCGCAACGGATCATTGTGGATGGAATTCATCACTCTACATCAACTTCATCGACTGCGAAAAGGCAGTTGATAGCGTGGACAGAACAACACTATGGAAACTTCTTCGACACTACGGCGTACCTCAGAAGATAGTCAATATCATACAGAACTCATATGATGGATTAAACTGCAAAATCGTGCATGAAGGACAGTTGACAAAGTCGTTTGAAGTAAAGACTGGTGTCATGCAAGGTTGCTTACTCTCACTCTTTCTATTTCTTCTGGTGATTGACTGGATCATGAAGACGTCAACATCTGAAGGGAAATACGGAATACAGTGGACATCTAGGATGCAGCTGGACGATCTAGACTCCGCAGATGATCTGGCCCTTCTATCCCAAACGCAACAACAGATGCAGAAGAAGACGACCAGTGTAGCAGCAGCCTAAGCAGTAGTAGGTCTCAATATACACAAAGGGAAAAGCAGGATTCTCCGATACAACACAGCACGCACCAATCCAATCAAAATTGACGGAGAAGATTTGGAAGATGTGAAAACCTTTACATATTTGTGCAGCATCACTGATGAACAGGGTGGATCTGATGTAGATATGAAGGCGCGGATCGGCAAAGCAAGAGCAGCATATTTACAACTGAGGAACATCCGAAACTCAAAGCAAATGTCAACCAGCAACGAAGTCAAAATTCTTAATACAAATGTCAAGACAGTTCTACTGTATGGGGCAGAAACCTGGAGAACAACGAAAGCCATCATCCAGAAAATACAGGTGTTTATTAACAATTGTCTACGCAAAATACTTCAGATCCATTGGCCGGCCACTATTAGCAACAACGTACTGTGATAGAGAACAAACCAGATCCCAGCGGAGAGGAAATCAGGAAGAAGCGCTGAAAGTGGATAGGACATACATTGAGGAAAGCACACAACTGCGTCACAAGACAAGCCCTCACATGGAATCCTCAAGGCCAAAGGAAAAGAGGAAGACCAAATAACACATTACGCCGAGAAATGGAGATAGACATGAGAAAAATGAACAAGAATTGGATGAAACTAGAAAAGAAGGCCTAGGACAGAGTGGGTTGGAGGATGCTGGTCAGCGGCCTATGCTCCATTGGGAGTGACAGGCGCAAGTAAGTAAGTAAGTACTTATTTACATTCAGTAGGCAGTTGTATTCCCAAAAGTTTTCACATTTTGTTGTGACGCAAGTTGCACTGTAATATTCTGAAATGTTCACATATAATTAAAACGTTTATTGTACTTATAATCGTATTTATCATTATAATTACTGTATCTTAATTACTGTAGACGTTATCAACAGATTTGTGCATTTGTTTAAACGCAGCAGTTTCCATATTATTTGCTCTTGGTTCGGGTTCCGGTTGTTCGTAAACTGTTGTCAAATTTAGACACAGCTATCGGCTGTCTTTGTACCATCGTATGTTATAATTATTCTTTATGTCACTCCTACAGGAAGCCGTTGTTATTTTCATTCTTGAAGGACGCGCTTAAACGCCTAGACACCTCACAAGTTGAGATTTGTAACTAAAATTTGTGTATTATTTAATAAAGAACCGCTATTGTAGACAAATCGTTGTTTTGGAAACTTCGGTTTTGCGCGTATCTCAACCGGGTAACTTGGACGCTTTGATAGACTTAACATAAACATAAATGTAACGTACAAATTAGTAGTGTGATAACAGGTGCACTAGTTTTGATAAGAATAATAAAGGCTGAAATCAATGTTACATAATGGGAAATAAGTCAATGACTAGAAAAATATAGACACTCGAATACCATTCAAAAAATTATAAGATTATGTAATAAGAAGTGTTCAGATAATTATACCGTGAATTGTATGTTTGAAAGAAAATAAAATAAAATGGTAGGAGGGGGTCAAGAAAAATAATAAACGAAGAGAAAGTTTGGAAAAAATAATAAATAAATTCGTTTATTAAGGCCAAGGGAGAGATAAGGGTGTTACAAATTTCTTATGAATACTTGGATTGTTGTCTCGAATTCTTATAGCTTCTGCCATGTGTAAGAGACGAGATCGAACACCATAAGGAAAACTAGTGGGAATACAATAAATAGCTTTAAATGACTTGTTTCTATCCATTACATGACCGCTATCGATGAAGTGTGATAGAACCGAGGTGCGTATTGTCTTGACACTACCTTTTCCTAACCAGGAAGGTAGGTGTTCACTAACCGTTTGGTTCGGTTGTCTGGTACTGCACCCAATATAGCTTTCTCCACAGGAGCAGCTGAATTCGTAGATACACATAGAAGTGGTATAACCAGGTAACTTATCCTTCAATTGCGGAATCACCATCGATCGGGTCGAATACGATAGGCAGAGGTTGGCAGCATTAAACGTTCTCTTTACTGCTCTAGTCAATCTATCCCGTAATACATCGCTAGCCAAATCACCATTGAATTGCAGTTTCAAGAAAAGCGGTTTCTTATTAGCCGTCAGGGTCACTATTTTCCTGTTTTTTGCGCGCAAGTGTTTCTTCAGGAAACCCAGTGGATATCCCAATTCAATCAAAATATTATTAATGTGTTGTAATTCTCTATCAATAGTGTCGACTGAGCATATCTTAAGAGCTCTATTTGCAAGACATTTGACTAAGTTTCTCTTATAATGAAGAGGCACAAAGCTTAAAAAATGTGTGAATTGGCTTGGCGAAGAACTTTTTCTATACACACCCCTGTTGATAGAACCATTTTCTTTTCTATTGCTATAACTGTGATGCTGCAGATTAGAGGGTAGCAAATTATTGATCGGACCAAAGACGCGTAAACACGTAGAACGGCTTAGGGTTCTGATTGGTCCCGCTTCCCTGTCTAGCCCAGCCAGTTGAGTCCAGAACGCAAGTCTCAGCCTCGGATAAATGAATCATTATATTTCAAACACATTCTGTTTATATACTAATCAAGCAGACCACATCGTACCATAAAATAGAAAATAACACTGTACAATATTGACCAGTAGGAAAGTGACACGCGAAATAAGTACTGACCAATAAGAAAATAACATCATCTCCAAGTTCAAGAATAGCACTAGACTTAATAGAATAATTTTTGCGATATTTTCCTGAATATCTCAACATCTATCCAACAAAACGTCAAGGAAATGTAGTTTATTATCGATTTCCTCTTCATATATAAATTTAATTGCGGAATGTTTGTTATTAAATATATATATATATATATATATATATATATATATATAGACATTTCAAAGAAAACAATTTGATAGTTGTGTTAATCAATGTAGGAAGTTTACAATTAAAATATTAACATATAATGCACTTTTTCATAAACTTGGATTTTATAACAGCAACGTGAACACTGATAAATTAAAATAGATTATTGATCAATTTAAGTTTCCTCTCCATTTCTATTCTCAGGAAAAATATTAAGGTATATAACTATTGTCTGAAGACATTGCAACGCGATCTGTGAACAGTACTAGACAACTAAAGGATACTTTCTCGGACGTGACTTAAGATGTCGGATTCAATTGTGTTCTTTTAAGTCGATTAAGGTACAGAATTAACCTTACCATCATTTATTTCATCTTTATGTAAAATGGAACTTGTATTCATGGTTATGTACAAGTGTATAGTTTCCGGTACTTAATATTTGCATTATCTACCACTCAATATATTTCAGCTATATTTTCATGTCATACAGAAAGTATTTGCTCCAAATATATTTGAAAGGGTTGCTTAACAGTTTCAACATATTTGAGACTATTGGTTTAATAAGATATTTGATCAATAGTGATTAATACGAGAGAAAACAATGTATTTAATAAAGTCTTTTGTTTTTCAAACAGGTACACCCAAAGTTTCAGTTAAAGCTAGAATATTTTTCATTAGTGAGATCTAAGACGTGCAGTTCTTCCCATTTCGAGCTCGCCTTCTGGATGTATTCATATTCTTGTGTTGAAACTCACACTAGAACTCTAATGTCCGATGTATTACTCATTGAACGTTTAAGTATAAATATCACTGGATTGTTAATTAGGGTTGGTTTTAATCTGACCGTTATCGATTTCATAGACTGAAATTGAACAATCAAAGTACAAACATCAACACTAAAATGAAGTTGCACTTTGAATTCTATGAAACAGACTTCCTTGACCTCAATACTGCTACAATTTTAACGATAATTAAATCCTATGGCTTAATGATAAAATCGATACAATCCTTTCTGGATAAAAAAAAATATACCAAAAGACTGATTAACTGCAGTTCATAACATCAACAACAGGTAGATTTAAGCCATAACAAATCAAATAAATGTATTTAAAATTTTGCCTCTTTTATCTTCACACTGGAGTAAACGTTTTCCAATTTACATAAAGAATCCATAAAGTGACTGTAATGATGGTAATAATAGCGAAAACACTAGGTCATTGGTACTCTAAAGTACTGAAGTACAGCACCGTTCTGTTTCAGTATACTATCAATCTTGTTATAGATTATGGAGATTTTCGTATAACACTACAGATGTACATTTTTTTAACGGGACAAGAAACATACTGAAAATGTTCCCTATCTAAATAATGAAATGGATTAATCTATATTTCAAATAAAAAACTTTTTCGGAACATATGGCTTATATATATATATATATATATTCATTTTTTACTCTATTTCAACCGAATTATATATCATTTCGTTAAAACGAAAAAGGTATGTTACTGCATACAAACAAAGGTGGATAGTGGCTAGCAGCAGAATCCGAAACGCCCGTTTCGTCCTACTTGAGACTCATCAGCTGGGTATACTTGCATCTCAGAGTTGATTTTCACACTGAGACTCCAACCCAAACACCATCGCGTCATCCATTTAGCTACTGAATCCTGATGACCGCTTGCTTGTGCAGTGGGGTGAAGTTTAAATTCACTTGGTATTGTTTACTTGCATCTTCCCATTGATGTTTAGCACTGCAATTGATCAGTCTCTTATCTTTGGTCTAAAGATATATTTTCCTATACCTTATGTAATGTGAAGTATTATTTCCACTTCTGTATAAATTTAAATTCATCTTTCCGTGGGCAAGTGTTGCAAAATACTTATTTTTTAAAGATACTATTTTTCAAACTGTAATAAGTTATTATTATCCTTTAACAACTTTTTATGTTTATAATTCAGTTTCATTAGAATCCTGAACCCATTTAAGTTGATCAACCATTGTAAACCTGGAAGCACCAAACGGCTGTTTTTTCCTGTTTTTGGATTATTCGGAAGTGCGCATCCACGACTTCGTCACAAACGAGTGAACCCAAGACCGCTTATCTTGTGCACAAACGCGCAAGCTCTACACCACTAAGCCAATATCCAGTGATTTTAGTGTTTAACCTCAATCAACCATCTTCAATTTTCTTTAGTGGGTAATTGCTTACACTCGACATGGTTATACTCCAGTGTCTGCAATTTTCCATTAAAACTGAAAATTTCCGCTCATAACTTAGTTACTAGTAGGGACAATTGATATTATAGCCTCTACGATTCTTATTTATTCTTTAGTTTTGTAAAACTAACACTAGTTTTGCATATTTCTAACCGATAAGTTATTCTCACCCCTCACCTATTCTCATATAACCTCTAGATTATCACTAAACATTCATTTGACATTTGAAATTTTCGATCAGTTTATTGTATAATTTATTTCATTTCTCTTATATACCCATATATATTTATCGTCTAGTTATAAATAGAGTTTTACACCCTAAGTAAATGATTTAGTTAAGAAGAAAAGTTTCTAAACTGAATTTTCTAAATTTTTATTCCATAACAAAAACAATGTTTTACCTGAACACTAGTTGTTATTTTACAATATTTATGAACAACACGAAAACAATATCTTCAAACGGTTAGATTAAAAGAAAAAGAAAAAGAAACCTTTACTATAGGAACAGAATTGTTTGAAGTACCGTTAAGGAATCATTTGTTAATCGTGAAAGTGACTGTTTAGGGGATGGTAAGTAAATTAACTAAACATTTGATCTTTTTAGAGTTTACCCGTTTAACAGAAATTGGGCTCATTAGCACTTAGTTTCATTTTTATATATAAAAAAATACAGGGAATGAAATTGGGATTTATGTGACTAAATAAAACATTTACACACTAGAGAATATCTGGTGTGATATGTGTGTGCGTGTGTGTGTACGCATGATGCTCCTTTCTATCATTATCAATTTTTGTCTGTCTATTTAATTTTATATCACTTTAATATTCTTTAACTTCATTTCTTGATCTTAATTAATTTATGTCGATCAGGATGTGAATTGACATCAATGTGATTATCGTTTTGCACAAGGAAATCTTCCACATGATCAAAAGTAACATAATTCACATAAAAATAGATGATGACTTAACTCTTTTCACTTTGTTACTTAATTGTATCATTCAACATAACTCATTCATTGACATAATCGCCTTTATTTTATCTTCATTCAAGTTTGTAAAGAACTGTTATATCTTGTGACCTTTTAATATACAACGTGATGATATCGCCAATTCGAGAAGAGTGACTTATCGACCGGACCAATCACGTATAAAGCCGTACGAGCCATCTAGAGTCCTTATCGGTCCTTCTTCCTGCCTGCTGAGTCCGGAACACAAATCTCAGCCTCCCCATTATAAATCATGTATTTCAAGCATACTAGGTTTATACACAAACCAAACATACCACATCGTACCATAAAATGGAAAATAACATTTGTACAAAATCTAACAAAAAGTGGCTGTGAATATTGGAAACTGTAATTAATAGACTAGGTATCACTGAAGAACGATACATCGTATAATAATAGTTTATAGGTCAAAATAAAGCTTGTAATAAGAGAAGTATAGATATACATGATCTAGCTACTAAATAGTTGTGCATGAGGAATACATGTATAATATTTGTCCATAAACTGTTCCCAAAAGTTACCATTCATAATTCTCACCGGGATATCATAAGAAGGTTAAATTCCATTAGATAGAATATAATTCCTAATAAATTATTCTGTTGTAATTTTCATAAGTTATACATAATGATTTCAATCATAGTAATAATAGTAATAGTAATTTATGGTACTTAATTTATATCTTTAAATAGTTGAAATTTTTCCCTCTAAATTATCGATTCATGATATCACTTTTTGGAATGGAGATCGTCCGAATTTAGTTGTTTCTTCATATTTATTAAACGAAATTATTATTAAAATTATAGTATGTATGAAAATTAGTTCAACATTTGTCAACAAAATTTCAGTTTGTATTGACATTAATTATGATTAGAATAATTCATAAGAATATACATTTATGTTTATGTAGGAATAGAGTTTTCTTTTAAAAAGCATCAAAAGTTTTATGAACTGCATTTTATTATTGATTAATTTAGGTAATTTAATTACTCTTGATACTGATCACTTTTTACTTTTATCTTAGTAAATAATACTCATATATTTATACTTCATTGTGAGATGTTTACAGCCCAGGCACTCATGTACTCAAGTATTAAACTACTGCATTCTTCACAAAACTTCCTTCTGATGATAATCATAGTATGCACACTAGTGACTGATTTCGAGAGGTATTTCCTGGAGTACTAATGAGAAGCAATGGCGAGTAGAGTTCATCCAGGTCTAATGTGAGATGCTAACTCATTGAAGACAATGGTTGAAGTGTCACTTAATTTTGTGGATTGGTTAAAGTTATACATTAACACCGTTGGATGCTGACCGACTCAGTGGTCTAGAGGTTAAGCACACGCTCACGGGACTGATAGGCTCTGGGTTCGAATCTTGCGGGGCGGAATCGTGAATGCGCTTTACTGAGGAGTCTCACAGTAGGACGAAACAGCCGCTCACTGCTCCCAGGTTTTCCATGGTGATCTAGCTTCAATTGACTCATGTACTCAACTATTAAATTACTATAATATCTACAAAACCCTTTTCTGATATTTTTATAATTGTTGGAAATTACTATTAAACCTTACATAACTTATTTGACAATGACAATACATTTTCACTTCTACCAACCGTCAACTAAATTATAAAGACGTATTAGAATTACTAATATAATTTATGTGGTTTTGTTTTCGAAGCTAGATGGTTTGGTTGTGAAGTTTTTATTGTTCTTCTGAACAACATCATCAGAACAAACTTCAGGTAGATTAATATTGCTTAATTATGGCAAGATACTGAATTTCACTTTCACTTCAATACTTCCATAGAATTCTACTAAGATGGAGTGTTTGTTCTAGATTTTGTAAGCATAATCATTGCAGTTATCTTAGTTCAAGAGTTGGTAACTAAACTGATTTCTCCAAATGATATATATTTTTTATCTTACTATTTAATGAATTATAAACTATTTATTAATCATAATATAACTTAGTTTTTGTTAGGATAATAAATATAAGTTACCTTTTCATTCTATTTATAACTAAAGATATTGATGAATGATAATTATATTTTGGTGAAAATATGATAAATTTATGTAGTCATTGTCCAGTTGTTTGGAACTTAAGTGTTTAAATGTTAAGTTACTATGGCAGCAAGAGTTGCTAAGAGGTAAGAGGAATGAACAATATTGATGATATATTTTATTCGTTAATTGTGAGAATTGTGAAATTAACTTAACTTCATTATTTCTATCTTGTTGTGTTTCTTGAAATTATCTTCATTATATTACTCAATAAAGTTGTCCATAATATATCAGAGTTATCACTGTAATTCACTAATAAAGCCTTCCTGATGATTTAAAATCAAATGTTCCAATTTCACCTTTTAAACAGTTTCAAATTAATCTCTGAATAATTCTCATTATATTAAGACATAATTATATGAACAAAGAATATTCTTTTCGATAACTTCATATCAGGTCCTACAATTATCCATAAAACTGGCCAGACTTAAGGCAGAGTAGGTCAATTATCATTGTAACATGTGAATCAAGAGTTGTTTGTGATGTAAAATCAAATCAAACCGTTAATGTTGGGTCTGACTAATATGAATCAGTTTATAAGTGAAATGAAATTGTGCGGTAAATAATCAGAATAAATATGGTCAACATGAGGTGAGAGAGAGAGAACAATGGAATAAAAATCAGAAATTACGTAATCTGTAGAATAATATGAACTAGGTCAGATATAGTAGATAGGGATGGATGCTGAATAAATTACTCAAAACCGTTATCAAGTGTAATAATAACAATGATAAAGATAATAATAATGATGATAAGATAAATTTGGGACATATAAATGAACATTAACCAAATTACGTCACCATATTATAAAGTTGATCACTAAGTAGTTGGCCCCGAAGTTGGCCAGGTTAAAAGGAGCGGCTGGACATATTTAATCTAGGTGCAAAGCTCTGGCATTTTGATCCGAATAGCAATTGCTTCGGCCATCTGCAAGATTCTCAGGCTGACGGAATTAGGTAAACTGTCGTTAACACGATATATTATTGCGAAAGATTGCTCAATGCTGGCTGTATGTATGTATGAGTTAAAATGGAGGTGTTAACTGTTTTGACTACATCTTTGCTTAACCACACTGGGAGGTACTCATGAGCCCGAATGTACAAATTCCTAGAACATTTGCCAATATAAATTGCTCAAAAGGAGCAGTTGAATTGATAGACACAGTAAGATGTGGCTAGTCTAAACAATTTCAAATTATTTAAATATTTATTTATCAAAACTCTGAACCAATGTAACATATTAGTTTCCAAGGGAATGAGGTAAAATTATTGAAATGCAGTTATTATTATTAAAGAATTATTTCAGTTGGACTTGAGACTTCTCAACAGCGCGCATCCACGAAACCGCACGCGGGATTGCAACTCAATAACTTCGGGCTCGCGGGCGGATGCCCAACCTCTATACCACTGAGCTGGCATCCAACGGTGTTAATGTCTAACCTCCACAAAATTGCACGACCATCTCCCATTATACCGAAGTAGATACCTGTTTCTGCCTAACATGGATTAACTCCACTGGTCACAGCTTCTCATCAGAACTCCGAGAATTCCCTCACGAAGCTGATTACTAGTGAGCACACTTTCAACGATTATTGTCATTATAGAAACTTCCTCGTATTTTTATTTCTGACCGTTTTCAATATGTAATAGACATTGTATTATTGTACTTATAAAAGATAAAAATTATTGAGCTAATTCAAAACGCTGGTTAACTGTATCCTTACGAAACAAATCATCTTCAATGTATATTCTTGTCAGAGAGATAACAGTTTAATTGTTCAAAATATGATTTATCTCCTATAGAAATATGATATTTTGCATTAACCAATCATTAAGAAGTAAACAATGTCCGATTTTTCACAGTTTCAAAATAATAGAATGATTTCAAGCGATTAACTAAAATACTTGAGATCAACTTATTACAATTGTTTCAAGCATAAACTTGTTACGATCCGTTAGTGATCTAAATAAAAATCTTTTTTTAAAAGTGTTAACATTATACAATCTGAATTTAATTCTTATATATACATTCATACTCAAAAGGCATGTAAGAATATATATATATATATATATATATATATATATATATATATAGGTAGATAGATAGATAGACAGATAGTTGGATAGATAGATAGATAGATAGATAGATAGACAGATAGATAGATAGGTTGTTAGATAGATAGATTCATATTTAGATAGATAGATAGATAGATAGATAGATAGCTGGATAGATCGATAGGTAGATAGATAGATAGATAGATAGACAGATAGATAGATAGATGGATAGATAGATAGCAGGATATATATATAAATATATATATATATATATAGATATAGATATAGATATAGATAGATAGATAGATAGATAGAGAGATAGGTCGATAGATAAATTAATAGATAGGTAGATAGATTGAAAGTTACATAGATAGATGGATGGATAGTTAGATAGTTGTGCGGATAGTTAGTTAGAGAGATGAGACTTCCAAGATAAGTGAAGCGGTCGACACACTCAACTACTTCACTCCCTATCACTAGTTCGTGTGTCGATGTAACCCAATCCTGAAGCAACATTTTGCATTTCGAGGGAGAGAATCGCATCCCGAACATGCTTGCATTGTTGCTTAGAGTGGTCAGAAGACTCTGCATTTTGTCAGCGTCTTCACCAAATAAAACTATGTCATCTGCATATTCTAAGTCAACAAGTGAACCTCCTGGTAGAAGTTCAACCCCTGTATATTTAGATGAGGAGAGTGTTATCTCTAAAAGTACGTCAATGACAAAGTTAAACAAGAATGGGGAGAGTGGACAGCCCTGACGAACACCACTTGAGGTGATCAATTCTGATGACAGTTCACCATAAGCTCTCACTCTACCAGTTGTGTTCGAGTAGAGAGCCTTTATAAGGTTAATGTACTTCTTTGGTACTCCTTTCAGTGACAAACACTGCCATAGAACCTCACGATCAATAGAGTCGAATGCCGCCTTAAGGTCGAGAAATACTACCATTGTGGGGCGTCTGAATGTGTGTCTGTGTTCTAGAACCTGACGTAGTGTGAATATCTGATCGATACAACCACGTCCAGGTCGAAAACCAGCCTGGTTTTCTCTAGTCTGCTCTTCACGAGCTTTAGTTAGGCGTCGAAGTATTATTGAGGCTAATATTTTAGACACTATATTAGTCAAACTGATTCCTCTGTGATTGTCACAAGAGGACTTTTGTCCTTTCTTAAAAACTGGCACAATCAGTGATTGAGACCAGTCAGATGGGATTACGTCCAGTTCCCAAATTCTACCTAAGACCTCAGTTAATCTCATTGCTAATACTGGACCACCATCCTTAAAAATCTCAGGAGTAAACCTGTCAGGGCCTGCTGCTCTCCCTCGTTTCAGATTTCCTATGGCTTTTTCAACTTCGTAAAGGGACGGAGGACCTACATTAACTTGCCATTCAGGTTGACTGGAGATCGTGGGAAACCGAAGTGTGGCTGAAGGCCAGTTGAACTGATCCCTAAAGTGTTCTGCCCATCGATCCAATCTCCTGGATTGAGAATGAATAATATGTCCATCTTTCTCTGAGATTGTTTCGCTAACGGTCGGGTTCCTAATTCCGGTTTCCTTAACGAGTCTAAACAATTGTCTGCTATTACCTATTGCCGCTGCCTTTTCCATCTCTCTTGCTTTCGCTACCCACCACTGTTCGCGATCATTGCGTAGACTTCTTGTCAGCTTGCGCTTAAGCTGACTCCGCTCTTCATTATGTTCAGAGCCAGGTGGAATGAGTTTTCGAGCATCTATCAGTGCGATAGATGCTGCTGAGATCCAGTGTTGCTCCCTAACTTTACGGTTTACCTTACTAGCAGATATCACTGCTGTTTCCACAGCTTTTCGGATATCGTTCCATGCTGCCTCGGGGTGGGCATCACATACATGGCTGCCTAACTGTTTATCTAGTTGTTCCTGAAATATATTCTTAGCTTGACTATCATTAAGTAGGCCCTAAGAGGTTTCCTTGCAGGATCTTTCCTACGTCCAGTAAGACGCAAGCAAATACGCGCTCGTACTAGAGCATGATCCGAATCTAGGCATGTGCTCCAGAATGAGCGACAGTCTTCTATCGAGCCCCTCCATCGGTGGCTGATAGCGATGTGATCTATTTGGGTCCAACGTTGGGACGAATTAGGGGGTCGCCATGTTAAAAGATGTTTTTCCTTATGCTTAAAGTTAGTATTTGCAAGGAACAGGCGGTTATCTGAGCATAGCTGCAACAGACGGTCGCCATTATCTGTTCTTGGAGCCACGACACCATAAGATCCACCTAGGTGTCTTTCCTTATCGCTTAGTTTGCCTACTTGAGCATTAAAGTCACCGGCCACTATTACTACATCCGAGCGCTTAGCTTTTCGGAGAAGGTCCGAAAGCTTTCTGTAAAACTCATCTTTTACATCATCTGAGCTGCAGTCAGTGGGAGAATAGGCAGAGACGACGAAGAGGCAACGACGAGTGTCCCTATCTTTCCGGATTCTTACTGTTCCGTTCAGTCGGACAGCGCACAAACGACTGTTTACTGGGATCCACTCTAAGAGAGCTAGTTCTGCCCTAGGACTCAATGCTATACCTACGCCGGCGAGGCCACGGGAAGCAGAATCAGGGCTTCCAGATACACGAAGCGTAAATCGAGTCGGTTCTTTATTTTGGCATGGTGAGGTCAAATGAATGACACTACTTGGATCCTGTATGCGCGTTTCGGAGACGCAGCACACATCGATGGCGCGAGATTCTAAAGTTTTAGCTAAGGAAGCCTGCTGTCCTATTTGGCAAAGTGTTCGTACGTTAAAAGCTCCTACGTGTAGTTTAGAGCGTGGTTTCAGGAGACCAGGAATGGCGTTCCACGTACTCGAATCGTTTGCCCTAGCGGTGCGAGGTGATAAAGAGACTTGAGGAGGGTTAGTCGGGAGGATAAGAGAGGTATTAGGAGGTGTAGGAAGGATTTGAATGTGACCAACTTGGTCTCTTGTGCTGTTACGGGTATGAGGGCTGATGTCACTTCCCGGCTGCCCACACCGTGGAAGGGTATTTCTTGATGAACCTGAAAAGGAAATTGGATTAGTGTTGGTCTTGACGACCTGGGAGGGTGGCCGCAGAGCCCAAGGGACAACTGCTTGAGGCCGGTCGCGCACGGCCTTTTTGTGGAAGGTTTTTGACGTGTTAGCTCCGTTCTTCAAGGGGCCTTACCGCCGGAGACGGAAATCCGTGAGGTAAGGTGAGGTGTGCATTTTTAGGGTCGACCTTT
>OX103890.1:48268264-48321683 GCA_944470375.2 Schistosoma guineensis | reverse complement strand
AGATGTTGAAATTTTCTACTTTACATTTGAATTTTTTTAGAAACAATTTGCCAAACTGCTTTACTGTTATGAAATACAAGATTGTAGCTTTAAAAAGTTACATCAGTTCCGTTCAAACGCTTTATCAGTCAACTAGTTGTTAAGACGAAGAGAGGCATCAATGTTATTACAGACCACGTAGAAACGGAAATTAACTTGTTCCGTTTAGTCAACTCAAATAGTTAATTATCGTGATAATAGAAAATGGCTAAAAGGTAAGTGTATATAATTTCTATGAAAGTAGAGAGAATATGTTTGTCATCTAAAATAAACTAGAAAAATTGATAAGTATTCCTTCACTATAGTGAAAATCCTCTTGTTTATAGACGCAGATTTCAAATTACAATTGTGATGATTGTACATGGAGACTAATAAACTTAGAAATACACAAATATTAAATTATTTTGTTTAACGATTTTGAGGAATTATTTTAATGTATCATTCAAATTAAAAAAGAATCTTATGTGTTAAAAATTCGTGAATAAGTCACTGTGCTAAGAAAATGTGACCGGTATATTCAATTTAAGCTAAATTTATAGTTAGTTTAACTTGGGTGATTAAGCAACAACATGCACATTTGTGAACGAATAAGATTTAAAGAAAAAGAGTCAAAGAACGTTTATTTCGAGTTATTGTTTGCAAATTGTAATGTTTAACAAAGTAGAAGTGCTTTATGTTACTGAAAAAATATTTCAACGATTATCGAAATATTTCTTCTCGAGTATCACAGTCTGGAATGAACTGAAGAATTGTTTCGTAGTGTGATGAAGTCATCAACATTAAGATGGTTTACGATAATAAATTGTCTATGAAAAAAAGTCATATCGAAGGAAGCTTAACTATACGTGACTAAAAACAGTTAGTACGAAAATAGTTGGTTGACGGCCAACCATTAAATGTAGTTATGGTAGCGAGTGAAAATAGCCTCAAAAATTTTCAACAATTCGAAAACCTATTCTTAACCATGGTTATTCATAATTCTATACCCTTGACCAGTGTATAATTATATCAAAAATGTTAACTGTGTATCTATCGTATTAGTAAGTTACCGGGCTTGGCAAAAGTTATAAAGCAGTTGATTGTTCCTCTTTATATATATATATATATATATATATATATATATATATATATATATATATATATATATATATATATATATATATATATATATATATATAACCAGTTTTTTAATCTTAAATTTTTGTAATTTTAATTTTTAAATACAAACGTTTTAAATATCTTCAGTAAAAAAATGTAATAGTTCATGAATTCATTATTGCCCACCCAATGACATCACGCGTAGTGATGTTCAAGGATTTCGTCAATGCAGTTAGAAATAATTTAAAAATGATTTTATTCCTCTCTCGTGTACTTTGATCAAATAGTAATAAATACTCTTTACTTATTCCCAACATTTAGATATTTTAATATCGAACCTAAATAACTCCATGTTTCAATAACTGCAAGTTTACGCAAGCAATTAAAATACAGATAGCACTAAGTATGAATAGACAGACTTAGGTCTGACGTATAATGTTCACCATGTTATCACTCCGACTTATAAATCACATTGAAGTCAAGCGTGTGAATTAGGAATTAGAACAACACAAATAAGCGAACAGTTGTTTTCATCAGGCTTTATTCTAATATTCATGAATATTTATACGAGAATGTTAAACCAACCAAGGCAATATGGGTCAATAATCACAATAAAGTATAATAATTCACCACATATAATAGATGAAAGTACAAGCTGATAGTAAGAAGACAAGTGTACTGATAGTAGTAAGAATAATAAAATACGATAACAAAAGTCTTGTCAATAGTTAAACATTGGAAATAGAAGGTCAAACGTGGATAAATAGACTTGGAATACTTAACACAAAACATTCAAGTCATTACGTAATAAGAAGTGTGTAAATAATTAGATAGTGAAGAATACAAACGGCAAGAGGCGGAAAATTACAAACAAATAATGGATGTAGAAATAAGGCTAATGATAACAAAAGTAGAATAAAATAAATAAATAATAATAATTAAAAATAAGTAAATAAAATAAAATCGTTAGTTAAGTTATAACTGGCCATGGGAGGGATAGGGTTACAAATTTCTCCTATACACATAAACTGGGGTTATATGTACGAATTTCTATGGCTTCAGCTATATGTAGGAGGCGGGAACTAACCCCGTTGGGAAATGATGGAGGTATACGGTAGGTCACCCGAAATGATTTCGATTTATCTACAGCATGACAGCTATCAATGAGATATCCCAAGATAGAAGTGCGAATTGTTGTTATCTGGCCTTTTATGAACCACGCTGGTAGATGTTCACTCATTCGTTGGTTAAGTTGCCTGGTAGTACTCCTGATATATCTATCTCCATAGGAGCAGCTGAATTTGTAAATGTACATTGAGGATGCCAACTCAGGTCACATCCCCGTTGAATTGTATTTTGGGAATTAGCTGTTGTTAATTTCAATTTTGCTGCTATTTTCATACAATTTAATCATCAATTTATCAATAATAATAATTTATTTTAATTCTCCCCAACCCATTAAAAAAATGTTTCAACCCCCAAAATTACAATATTTTTCATCCCGTTTCGTCCAATGAAATGGCTAGTTTTAAACTTCGTTTTAATTGTCGACTAAGTACATTTTAATGATCATTATTGAGGAGAGTAACGTGCCGAGTGCAAGTGCTGTTGTTTCTCACGTAACAGAAACGGAGAAGGTCTTTTTACAACATTGATTCTCGTTGCGTTCTCATCGTTTGAAGCGTTAACGTCCGCTATCACAAATTATGAAAGATCGACTTACTGTCATTATGTAGTGAGAGATTCGCGTTTGGGCAGAGATGAAAATTCGTATATTAAATTCGTGTGTTGGAGAAATGGCCGTATAAGATCTAGTGGTTCGTCACAGCGGATTAGACGGAGGAGGTAATTTGATTAACGTTATTATAATTTTTTTCACGAAGGGCTTCCATGAACACTCAATGTCCGGCCTTCATATTTTGTAAGATAATAGACAGCTACTGGACTGTTGTACATGGGAATGTGCATCACACTCACGAGTGCAATTCCCTGAGATGTAAATCACGACACCCAGTCAAAGCACTTCATGCTATTTCGATTTCAACTAATCAGATTGCAAAGATTACCAGTTTACGACCAATCGCAAAATTATTAAAAGTGACAAAATTTTGGTTCACTATCACTTCAGTACACACTTGCAAAACAAGCGTGTCCGATCAACGATCGCCAAATTATTGTCTCACACCCTACAAATTTTTCGTAATGAGTGGTAGGGAATAGTAATTGCCGTCCACGTAATGTCAACCAGAATATCATATGGATAATTTTGATTTTGATTATTACCCTGAAGAATTCCAGACAAGTTAGCTGGACGAAACGTTGGAATTAGTTGTATTTCAATCGCTAAGAATATTTCAAATATAATTTTCGCATATAATGATATCATATGGAATGTTAAGTGAAATTTAAGATCCATGGTCAGAATAAATTTGGGTCAAATAGGGTGAGCGGGAAATGATAGTGCAACTACAATCCGATCAAATTAGTAGGAAGTAATAAGGAGGGAAGAATGAGAAGAGAATGAATCATGTATACGGGAGATAAATAAGAGTAATAATAATAATGATAATATAATAATGCAAGGATTTATGAATAAAGATAACAGGGACAATTTCATTTGACTATGAAAAGTTGTACGTATAACAGTCAACTTAACTCATTCAATAGCTAAGATTTCTATTGATTAATTGGCCTTGATGTTGGCCAAAGGAGGAGGAGGAGTGGTTGGAGATATTTATTCTGTACGCATAGCTCCGGTTTCTTCATCCGGATGACTACTGCTTCAGCCATTTAAAGGCCTAAAGTCTGACAAGGTTTAGCAAAAATTAATGACTTTATAAATAACTGGTCAAGATTGGTTTATACTGACACTATGAGCAGTTTGCACTAAATAAGCCAATATCGAGCTGTTCACATTCTTCATCAAACCTTTCTTTAGCCACGCTGCGGGATGTTCACGAGCACGAAAAAAAACACTAGTCGCAGTTCTCCAGCGTTAAAAGATTTTTGTATTGTCTTGCGTAATCTCTGAGTTAATATTTCACTAGCCACATCCCGTCTGAATTGTAGTCGCATGAACAAGGATTTCTTATTCATCGTCTATATTTCGCCTTCGTGATCACTGGTTAGATCCTCATTTGACAATATATTGTGTATGATCTTTAGTAGGGCATGGTTGACCTTTCAACGTTATGTGTTTTCTACAATTCCTGTCTGCATACATAAGTAATGCGCAAACCAACATGAAGTCTCTATGTCTTGAAGAGAACGTTTGTCACTTATTTACATCAACAGAAAACTACTAAACCTAACAAACATTTAATAATGCAGTTGTAGAAGTGGTAGTAGTATTAGTGGTAATAAAATTGACTAGCCACAGACAATATGATTTCAGATGAAAGAATAAAGGGTGTAAAATAATTTTAAGACTGAGGACATAGGGAGAGATATGGAATTAATGCATCGGAATCATTACAGTTAAATGTGAGCGATGATAATCAGTGTCTTCAACTACTAATTATGGTAATCATGAGAAACCAAACCTGGTAATCTTCAACTACTAATACGTTCAATCTGACAGTCAATGACCTCACGGTCTGGGGTTGAGTTCAAGATTGTCTACCCTTGGATTTCTGCCAAATGACTTCCACATCAACTTACACAGTAGATTGAGATAGGCGGTGATCACGTACCAAAACTTCGATCTATATACCACCTATACGTAATACCATATGCCCAACCTCATCATTGCTCGTTCAACGGTTCTAGTATGCACAAGTAGCAATTCAGTAGCCTACGAATAAACAATCCTTTAAATATCAGTTTCATACTCATGATAAACAAAGATCGAAATCCTGAATCGTCAAATTCTCTTTCGAAAGACAGGCAGATATCAAACCACGGAGTTATGCACTAGTTATTAATATTGTCAGCTTCAAGCAACAATGTCACCCTATTTCGCTGTCAAATTTGCGTTCTACTATCATCTTAACTAACTTGTTGATTCTGATGAAAACTGTTGTCTTCAAACAAAATACAAAAGTGCTTAAACAAATACTTAACCTTCGTCATAAGCTTACGGATAACATATTTTGTATAATTGTACTTAGAAATCATTCGAATACAGATTATTAAATTAGGAAGTATCTGAATTAAATCATTCAATAGTGGAATCAATATTAATAAACGTTTCAGTGTTAAAAGAGACGTTATCAACGTGAGGAAAAATGTACTCTGAGGTTATTTTAAACATTGTAAATAGTAATAATTAAACAATTAATATTGGTTTCTGGCACGTTATCTGAGCTTATTTGTCTCAATTTTACTTTTGAAAACTTATACGTAGTAAATAATCTTTGAAGAAATATTATGTTTAAAATTAACGTAAGATGTAGAAGTTTTTGAGCGTATTTGCATATTGTTTTTACTGCGTACTGTATTCGTAATAAATAAATGATGTTATGTCCTAAATACCAAAAACTGTTGTTAATTTTTTTTCCTATTCTAAAGAAGTGTATACAACTGTCATATATTACATATAGCTAAAGTGCGCAATGAGCAAATAAAATAAACTCAATATCATTCAATAAAAGGAACTCCATGTAAATGAATTGTAAAGAAGGACTAGTTGAATATATGCTGTGTTCAAGTGTTGAGTATGAAAATTTATTAGACATAATGAATAAATTAAAAATATACTAAATTTGTCGTAGAGTTGTATACAAAGAAAGTGACAATGGAGTCGTTAAACTTTAATCTTAAGAAGACATACATAACTAGTAAATAAATAAAGCAAAATGATGACTAAAATTATTGTTCATGTGTTAGTGTTTTTTCCCTGATATTGGGGAGAGTTAATGGAAACATAAAAACTTATAAAAGCTGAAAAATTCCCATTATATCAAAACACAATTGTTTGAATGAAGAATATTTATTTCAATAATTTCTCATCAGGTTCTACAATTATAAATCCAAATTAATAATCCATAAAATTGACCAGATTTAAGGCAGAGAGTACATCATTTGGAAATTGTAATATGTTAATTAAGAATTGCTGTTTGTTATGTCAAATCAATTCAGATCGTTAATGTTGGGGCTCTTTAATATAAAGTGTTAACTTGAATCAGTTTATAAGCAAAATGAAATTGTCCGATAAATGATCAGAATAAATATGGTCAACATGGGGTGAGAGAGAGAAAGAGAATGACGGAATAAAAATCAGAAAGTACGTAATATCTAGAATAATATGAATTAGGTCAGATATAGTAGAAAAGGGTGGATATTGAATAAATTCCTCAAAGAAGGTTAGCAAGTGTAATAATAACAATGATAAAGATAATAATAATAAGTTTGGGGCATAAAATGAACATTATTCAGATTACGTCACCACATTATAAGATTGATTACTAGTTAATTGGCTCCACAGTTGACCAGGGTAAAAGGAGTGGTTGAACATACTTCTTTTGGGTGCAAAGCTCTGGCTTTTTATCCGAATAGCAATTGCTTCAGTCGTTTGTAGGATTCGCCGTCTGAAGGAATTAGGTAGACTGCTGTTAACACGATAGATTATTGTAAAAGATTGCTCTATGTTGGCTGTATGTCCCGTCTGAATTAAATGTGATCATTGGACGTGTGGAAAACATTAATTGTAGTTTACCTACATTAAAAATTATTGGGATTGACCTGAGTAACTTCAGTTTTAGTATTTCACTCAGTGAATCGCCTATGAATCGTAAATGTATATACAGAGGCTTTTTTATTGACTGTCAGGCCTTTTCTATGCCCTCTTTTATTAGCTATGTTTTTATTTATAAATTTCTCCGGATACCTATTATCTTTTAGGGTCTTGTATGTCTTTTTCCATCTTTCACCGTATCTAGACAGCGTATGGTCTTGATTCTATATTTCAGTGTCTTAATCAAGTTCCTATTGTATTGTAGAGGAACAAAACTAAGAATGCTTGTATACTGACCCGTCCAAGTAGTTTCCTTGTTTATATTTTTTCTTAATGACCCGTCTTTTCTCATTGTAAGTAGAACATCTCGAAAGGCTTCTCTACCCTCCATCTGTTTCCTCACATGTGAATTTTACTGACGGGTGAACTGTATTGAATCTCTCTAGTGTTTCTATGAAGTCCTTATAGTTGTTACAAGAGATATATCGGCAGTAAAATGAAAACTTGTCAATCTTTTGTGCCAGTGAGCCGTTTTCTAGTTTAAAGAGGAAAATTTCAGCTGATATGGGACCTAGGGGTGAACCCAAAGTGACACAATCTATTTGTCTGTAGATTTCACCATTGAATTTCAAATGCACATTCATAGTACGTTTTAGTAATAACTGTTTGATGATCTTCAAAAGGATTTTCGTTTCTAGTTCTTGTTCTCTAAGTCGTTCATAAATATATTCTGCAGTTTCTCTGAGTAGGACGTTTGTGAACAATGACGATACGTCAAAGGATATCATCGTTTGACATCTATTGTTTATCTCTTTAACTTCGTCAACGTATTGGAATACATCCTCAATATTATGCTTGACTAGGCATTTCTGTAGTGGTTTGAAAACTTATAAAAGCGTCTATGGTTTTCGTACACATTTATTTCATTTTCCGCCTTTGCCCATTTACGTGTGTGTTAATGATGTGGTTGGATATTGTACCGTTTGTTCGATTATAATCAATCAAAGATCGAGCCCGTAATTTTGGTTTTATCAACGATGGTTTAAACGATATAGGGTTAAATTGTTGTTTAAATGACAATGATCTTTTGGTGTCACTAAGTTCCGAATCAAACAGAAAAATATAACAAGAGATTAGTGTAAAATGCTTGATGTTCAGTATATTATATTCTTTAAAAGGATATAATTAATTTCATTAGATTTAAACAATAAAATGGAGTTTTTACTTTTAACAGCAAATGCTAGATGTAAAAGACAAATAATACATTTTGGGTATCAGTTAATAAACATGTGTATTACATGACGTCGTTACACATTTTCGTCACACCAACCAATACCCACGTTAATGGCTTATGAAGAATAAGTAACTGAACTCTGTAACAAATGCGATTCATGGTTAACACAAGTGTTCAAATATTATCTACACTACGTTTTCTTGTGGTTTTCTATATTAATTTAGTTCAATCAACTTTTTTCGTCTTTTTCCTTAGTTTTTTTCTTTTTATTACAAATTGATATTTTATTTTAGTTGTAACGTTTGAATACAAAAATATGATGTAACCGATCCACTTTGTATTCAATCATTTATATCATTTAGTCAGTTGACTTATTTGTCCATAATTGTCTGTCATAATGTTTGCTATCTTTATATTTTTAGCATGAAATGAATTTCCAATCTAATTGTACCTAACTCTAAGGTTAAAAACTGTCTCAATAACTTCACTGTCCATGCTTACAGTTTACTGGAATAAGCAAATCAAGAATCCAAAAGTGTCAATTGATAATGGTAGCCACATTCTGTCATGATACGACAAAATTAGGTGAATATAAATCAGGAATTTTGAACATAATGACTAGATTGTAATACGTCTTAAACATAAGGTATTTAAAGTTGAGTTTGATCATCCGTGCAGTAAATGAATATTTTTGAGTCCCAAAACGATAAAACATGCTAGTTCAGTGCTTCATGGTCGTCATGATATCAGTGTTTGTCAACTGATGAGTTAATGAAAGTGTGAACTATGAGGATGAGACTACAAAAATATGCAAGCAGATCACTAGGGATAACGCAAGTTAAAATGTAAAATCAATAATCAACACAGAATTTTAAAAAAAACGTTTTTACGGTATACCTAGTTAAATGCTGTGCACACCAATTATACGTTCACAAACGCAAGTATCAAAACTATAATAATCATAATTCAAACTAAAGTATTACTGTAGGTTGAAAAAGCTTTACAGCTTGGGGCGGCACTAAATATCTGGATTATTAGGTGATTAATTTATTTGACTATAGATTAGCTCAATTATATAGGAATAAAAACTAGAATTTTAAAACATTTTAAAGAAAATCTGAAAACCTCAATATAGAAAATAATATTGTAAAAAAGGCATTACATTTGAATAATCATTTTAACAAAAACTGAACAACACTGGATACTTATTTCATCATGACATTTAAATTCTGAGGGATTTGTACCCAACAACTTCCCGAGAAGCAGAATCACGACATCCGCGTATAATTATGAAAGTGTTACCTTTAGATAATTGAGCTGAAATTGAATGGTCCGCATTCTCAACTTTAGTAGGATCGATTTATTAAGAGATCTGAGCTGCTTTATCTATCAAAAGTATTATTTATAATCGTCTGAATGCCTGTATTAATAATATTTACTGGGTTTTCGCTGAAAATATATGAAAGCTTATGAAAAGCTGATTCTTTCACAATGTATGTATGCTATTAACTAACCAAAGAAATAATTTAAATTTAAATTTTTAGTCTGATCATAGTGCAAATCGAATTACCAGGTAAGAAACAAGAAAAGGCTAGACAACAATAAGTAATTGTAAATAGACTCTTTTAGCAGTCTAAATAGTGTAATGAGGAGATCAAGTTTATCTGAAATAAGTGATTTGTTTTATTAATAATTTCAAGAAATGTGATCGGACTCATTTGTTCAAAATTAGTTAGTACTTCGACATTTGAATGACTTTGGTTCTATCGGTTTAATTTAATATGATGAGTGATGTGATGATTGTTATTATTTGTCTTGATTGTTTCTAATATTTCTATTTGTCTAGTGTGACTTTTGAATGCTCACATAGTTATTATGGTTTATTTTATGATCAAATTGGCTGATTTGCATTAACCTAAGATATAGCATTGCATAAACAATCTTGGTCTTTTCATCTCACTATATAATGGGTTAATTATTTTAACCAATGACGGAAAATTGTCAGGATTGTAAAAAAATTAAAACATTCTAAGTCGAAACACCCGACGATGTGAATAATTAATAATAATATAAAAGTGCAGAAAGATAATTCAGTCTCTGAGTCAGGAAACAGTAACACAATATGATAAAGTTATCACTGATCAGTCAAGCTGACATGTAGATATACCCACTAGGACTAATTCAAACTTTATTAAAAATATATTAATTGTAAATTATTTTACTGTCTAATGCTGTGTGCATACAACATAATTACTAAATAATTATATTTTTTACATCACAACTAAACCTAAGTACACCTTCACAAGTACAGATGTAAGTTAAAAGTTGCGTAAAATAATTCTGAAGAACAGTTTAATTGTATAAATTCTTATTATCATGATCTCAACCACTGGAATTACTATAATATCCACAAAACCCTTTCTGATATTAATCAATATATGCTCACTAGTGACTGGCTTCAAGAGGTATATGCTGGGGTTCTGGTGAGAAGCAATGACCAGTGGAGTTCAACCAGGTTTGTTGTCAGATAGTAAGTCACTGATAACAATGGCGGATATGTCGCTCCATTTCGTGGATTAGTTAAAGTTAGATATTTACGCCGTCGGGTGCGGGCTCAGTGATCAAGTGGTTAAGCGCTCGCGCGCGAGACTGGAAGGTCCTGGGTTTGAATCTCGCGAGGCAGGATCGTGGATGCGCACTGATGAGGAGTCCCATACCAGGATGAGACGACCGTCCAGTGCTTCTAGGTGTTCCATGGTGGTCGAGGTTCAATTTACTCATGATCTCAACCACTGAAATTTATAAATAAGTTTATAACACCACATGAATATTTTATTGATTTTGAGATTGATATTAAATGCACGGCCATTGTGATTCCCTACCACCCATTGATGAGAAATTGTAGGGTGTGATGAAAAAATTAGGAACTCGTGATGGGTGAACTTGTTTTTGCAAGTGTGTGTTCAAGTGATAATGAACAAACATTTTGTCACCTATAATAATTTTTTAATTGACTGTAAACTGTGCATGTTTGTAATGTGATTAGTTCAGACCGAAATAGCATCAAGTGTGTTGATTGGATGTGAGAATTTGTATTTTTACATTTGACTTTTATTTCTAGTAAATAATTTTGTTTTATTGTTTCATCCGAGTTTTGATAAAAAATTTTAATTTCGGAAAAAAATACACCAACGCCATTTTACTGACGTGCTATACATCTGTCAGTGAATGTATATCGGAATAAATTTTTTTTCGATCGAGTATATATGAAACTGAAGTCGCCAGTGACCGTGACAAGAGAAATAAAACGTAGATCATTAAAGAGAATTTCGGAAAAAACTTATAACTGGTTTTAATAGTTAATAATATTGATTTACTGAAGTTGAAAGGCATTCATATGTTTAACACAATTAATAAACAAATTATCATTGAAGTATTTCCATTAGTTTTTTCTTAACCCATGGTATGTTATTTTAATAAACGTTATATGCGTGTCAAAATATCCATAAATCATCATGATAAAATAATGAATAGGGCATGTATAAATCACGCTAACCGTAAAAGATCGCTAAACTAAGGAACATTTACGCTATCTCGAAATAGTAATAATTTCTCTCAGAAAGTAACAAATAATATTAGTGATTGAGTTCTTTTCCAAGCAGTAATTCTTAGTACAAAAGAGTTGTTTAGTTTCGCCTTACAACCATCTGCCATAAATTGACTGTGTGTTCACATCAGTAATACTGTATGTGCAGTAGGCCAAAATGTGACTATATGGTATTCCGTTTTCAGTGTTAAAACTACACGAACAGTTGATCGTATTACGGCAGACCGTGTAATTGCCTGTAAGGTCAACAGCCGTGAACAATTTCACCAACATTACGATCTCAGTTACAGGAGGGTGCAAGTGACGCGTCAGTAGTTAACATGCAGCTGGTGTAAGTCTTTCCTGAAGACGACGTATCTGTGGCGCCCGACCGATATTTGCTTTATTGTGACAGTCATATGTGGATATCTGGACTCGTGCTTCAATCCGATATCCAGTGCGAAGAAGCAAACTGAATATAGATCTCAGAACAAGTGTTTTTCGATTCAGTTTATGTATCTTCAGAACTCGATGAGTTGTCTTAACGCCACAATCCTTCATAACTTGAAGAAAATGTGCTCTGTCGACAAGTCCTGACATTTTATATCAAATTTAAGAAATGAATGATCAATTGTAACGAATTTAAAACTAGCCATCTAATTTGACGAAATGGAATGAAAAATGTTTTCAAATGGATGAAAAAAATTAACTTTACAAAAAGTACAAAAATGGCCGATCGTTTAATGACATTCAAACGGAATAATAAGAATAAGAACATCCACACAAAGAAAAACAAAAAAGATGTAGGAATCTCGACAAAAATAATATGATGAGGAGTAGTCGTGAGGTAATCGGGTGTATAGAAGGGTAGATTCAGTGGGGAATTCGACACAGTATAGATGGTAATAGAATACTGAAAACAAAAAGAAACATAAAAGAGAAAGCGATTGGATGAAGATGAAAAATAATAACTGGGGGTAGATTTATTCATATCGATAGGGGTGAAAAGTAACAGCGGTATTATTACTAGTAATATCAGTGGTTTGAGTGGGAAGGTGGGTCAACAAATATATGTTTGGTTCAAGCAGAAACTCTACAGGTAGAGAAATATTTAAATTTTGATAAGTTGATAACAAGTAAAGAATGATATGAAACCGAATCTTCAAAGAATATCTTTGTTGTGGACATTAGCAGCATGAAAAATTTCCTCCTTTTTATTTTTTATTCAAACTGTTTATCATAAGCAATTTATATAATACGTGCATGGACATTGATACAAACGAAAAAATATACATTTTTGGTCTACCTAGAGACGTGAGTTAAGCAAAGTAGCTTTCATAATGGATGACTGAGATTAATTATGTGTACTAACAATTATCCATTGATTACCCGTTAGTTAGCAAGTTTATGAAGCACGTTTATTGTCCAGGTTGTGTGATTACACCTCATTGGGAACATTGGAATACAGTGTTTTTCTCTTAAACAATTATTTACGAAGAAACGATGCATGATTAGGAGCCTCTCTTCATGAAGCTATTATCAGTGACATAACACCACATCATCTAGTATAACTTTGGAGACTGAAAATGAATGAAAGGTGCCAACGTCAATTGACAGTTATCCTTACAAACACACTTATCCATCGTTTCCGTTAAAGTGATCATTGTTCTCGAAATAACCAATTGTGAAAATATTTTATAAATAACCACTAATCTGTCAGCAAAATTTAAAACACGTGTGCATTAAAAGTGAGTTATTTTAGATAGTTATTCTATGCTTATTTCATTAATTTAAAGGGGACGTTTCATTAAATAAAATCATGAATGTTTCAAGACCTAAAGCTTCGGAGTTTCAAGTGTTGAGAACCCAAAACGGTGATAAAACAATTTTCAGTGTTAACCAGGATTTTTTCTGTTTTTAGCCGGTGCCATTTTTAATTATAAAAATTAGCTTTAGATGATAAGTCTCTCTTGAAAACTCCAGAATAATTAATAAAAGTGAATTTTAGATATGTTGCAGGTTTTGTAGGCTTCGTACGTATTCAATATTCTTCATTCAATATCTTTTATAGCCTACTTTGTTATCAGTAAATGCAGGTTTAATTTGTTACGAAAGATAAAAAATAGAAAATAAAAGATGTTCTGTCCTCACAATTGATTGATCACTGGATGGTGATCAATGTCATGCGTGTCATGTTCTTATTTAGTGCAGATCGAATGCTATCGACCATGTTGCAATGTGGCCACCAGTCTAGGTGACTCGACACTGCGTGCACTATTTATTGAGATTAGATGGTAGATGGTAGTCGGGTCTAGGGTTTCCTGTCCACTACCTCCAACCACCATCTGATGATCAGTCCTTCATAGCCATACAGTCTCTAAAGTTAATCAATAATAATGCATAAAAGATGACTGTATTCATTAAAATTGTCATAGTTGACCACCATCATCATTAGTATTAATTCAATTGAAATGATCTAAATTAAAATGGGATATAATTTAAAATGTTAAACAATAATATGTACGTTAGTATTGAGTATGAGTTTCTACTAATAATGGGATAAAATCATCATATCTGATAATCATAGTCTATGGTTGCAGAATTTGGATAACGTAACTTAAAAATGTTCGCCAAAGATAGGTCCTTATACGTGGATCATTGGATTCGTAATCACTAGTCTAAGTTTACTTTGCTTGAAATTAGGACACCAGAATGTTGGTTTGATTTCAGGTGGGATTGTAGTTGTGCGATGCTAACAAGTCTCGGTCATTAATCAAACAGTTATTCAGATTCATTTCTGACTTTTGGTGATTTATCAGTCCGACATAAGTTCATTAAAAGTATAATTCCTAGATAAAACTTCCCTTACTACGTTAAGAAATAGCAAATACAAGTAAAATTTTTAATTTTCCTTGACAGTATAGGGGCTTTCAGTCTGTCAAGAATATTTGCAAATTCATGTCGATATATAATCCAGAAAAACTGTAATGGTAAACAAAACTAAATCCAAGTTTCTTGCAAGTTTTATCACAAGGAGGTTAAGATATTCATTGTTATATCGGTGTAACTTTCAATTATAAAATATACTATCGTGGAAAATGATATACACAATATTCTGCTGATTCGATCTTATTCTTTTTGATCTATAAAACTACATTTTATTATTAACTTAAATTAAATACAGTATAAATTAAATGTGTTGCGTACTGAAAGTACTGTATTAATTTGTAAGTCTTTTTCACACAAAACATCGTGTGTATTCTACAAACGGCATTATATATATATATATATATATATATATATATATATATATATATATATATATATATTAATCAAAGTGTAAGGAGACAAATGTAATATCAAATTACGTCTAAATTTTTAAAAAAAGACGAGAAGACAATATCCACAAATAACCTTTCTTAAAAGCTGTATATAACAAATAAAAATTGTACAATTACGTAACTACATACCAATTTAATCTAACTTAACTTACAAATTACACCTTGTGTGTACATGTGTATGTAGATTGAGGGGTCTTGTTATTCCAAAGTCTACTACTGGTGATAACTCATTAGTGTTACATCTCTACCGATTCCTACTTGTCTCTTACATTTTCAAGTAGAATATTCATGTGCGATACTGACAGAGTTTCACATTTTGAAGTATGGACATATTTTAGGAAATCATACCTCATAAAAGAAAGATTTTAAATAAATAAATCTAAGAAGAATTGATGTTGACAACTTGAGAACCATTGGAAACTTTAGAAACTGATAAATTAGTGTCCATTCATAATTCACAAGATGTCAGTAGTATTTACTCCCGAGAGATCTGTACGAGAAAGATGTTTTGAATTATAATAAAACTGTATAGGTAACAGAATACCGTGATTCATAATGAATTTAATCATGTGTAATCGTAGAAAATTATTGCTATAATATTATAACCAAGACAGCTGAATTTTATACATTTCTTGAAATTACTAATCATAAAACTGCAACATGAGGTTGATCCAAACTAGGTATCACCACGAAGCAAGTATGAAAATGCTTACACACTAAAAACTGCTTTACTGAACAATAATTTATTGCGCATAAGTGACTTGTAGAAAAGTATACTTCTTAAAATTTCTAACGATAGCCTATTATTGATAAGATAACCAGTTCATAAATAACGAAAGCAAACAAGAATCACACAAACTATTTTAGTTAATAAACGTTAAATAAAAAATATTAAGCTCAAACAAAATGTCTGGATAATAAGAGAACCATAGTAAAGTGTCATGATTGCCTGGCATACTGAGGATGAAGTCTTAAAAATACCACTTAGTGCTTTTTGATTGTTAGTGAATTTCCAGCTTATGTCAACTTAACAGAAAAATTATATTTGTCAGTCAATTATAAATAATACAGGACACGATGCAAACGCATATCGACCCAAAGTGTATTATTGCACCAAAACATAAATTTTAATGTTAATAAGATCTTTAGTACATAATCAAAAGCAGTACTTGTGTCTACAATCATAAACGAAAATAATAGATAAAGTTCAAAAAATGGAGTGAATTTTGGAAGTGTAAAGATATGGAGCACTACCAAAACTTCAGATGCGTAAAAATGTTAAAGATAAATACATAATCGTCTTATCTAAAAAATTGATCACCATCTAGCATTCACAACTACTGATTGTCCTTAGTATGCTTATCTCAACCAGAAAGTTATGATTTCTCGATAGAGATCAGACCATTAACCAAATAATTGATGGACTGACACAATGTCTCAGTTTTTTCTCCCACGACTTTTTATTATCTAAGCCAGCCAGCATTGTGTATCAGCGGGATGTAGTGCTAGATATAACAAATACAAATTACGATTATTGCAGTTTATCTTTAACGATTACCTTATACCTGGTGATTTCATCACACCTAAGCTATACTTCAAAGAATAAAAGACCCTCAGAATTTTCAAAAACTTAGAAAAAGCTCTAAAGTATTTCTTGGAGAACATTAAGCTGTAAGAAACAATAAATACAAAGAACGAAGAGTGATTTTTGTTCTTTATCAGAGCCATTGGTATAAAAATAATTAATCAATTGACATGAAGCTCAGTAGTTTACAAGAGAGTTAATTCCGTAGTGTACAGTTATAAAATTTCGAAAATATTATATTCATGTTGTGGAAAAGATTGAGCATTGGCAATTGATATAAAAGTAATACTTTGATCAAATTGTTAGATAATTTGTTTCTTTATGAAGTATTTGAGTTACTAAAAGCAATTTAGATTTCATACGTACACATAATTCAAATGAAAGAAATCTAATGCGTTAAGATATAAAATGAAGTTGTTGTACAGCATCACGTATTCTTTACGACCGCGTTATTTTCTCAAATTTTACTCACAGAACTTACTTTACTTAAACCTGTTACTCCTCGTGTAGGAGAATAGGTCGCCCACCAGTATTCTCCACCCAACCCTGTCCTGGGCAATCTTTTTGAGCTCTTCCCAGTTGTTATTCATCCTTTTCATATCTGCTTCTATTTCTCGACGTAATGTGTTCTTTGGCCTTTCTGTTTTCCACTTCCTTTCATGATTGAAAGTTAGGGCTTGCCTCGTGATGCAGTTTGATGATTTTGCACAGTGTATGTCTTATCCATTTCCATCGTCTTTTCCTAAATCCCCCTTCAGCTGGAAGCTGGTTTGTTCTTTCCCACAGAAGACTGTTGCTGATGGTATCCGGTCAATGGATGTTGAGTATCTTGCGTATACTTGTACTTGTTTGATGATAGTTGCAGTAGTCTTCCAAGTTTCAGATGCATACAGTAGAGCTGTCTTGACGTTCGTATTGAAGATTTTGGCTTTTATATTAGTTGAAAGTTGTTTGAAGTTTCATATGTTCTTCAACTGTAGGAATTCGACCTTGCTTTGCCAATCCTCGCCTTTACGTCAGGATCCAACCCTCTTTGTTCATCGATTATGCATCCCAGGTATATAAAGGATTCTACATCTTCCAGAGTTTCTCGGTCAAGTGTGGTTATATTGCTGTTCTCCGCTTTGAATTTGAGGACCTTGGTTTTCCCTTTGTGTATATTGAGGGCTACTGATGTAGAGACTGTTGCTACACTGGCTGTCTTTATCTGCGTTTGTTCGCGTGTAAGGGATAGGAGGGCTAGGTCATCTGCAAAGTCCAGATCGTCTAATTGGTTCTGAGCTGTCCATTGTATTCCGCGTTTTCCCTCAGATGTCGAGGTCTTCACAATCCAGTCAACCACCAGAAGAACGAGGAAGGGGTATATTAGACAGTCTTGTCTGACTCTGGTCCTTACTTGGAATGCATCTGTCAGCGCTGCTCCATGCACGACTTTGCACTGTAGTCCGTCGTACGAGTTCCGGATAATGTTGACAATCTTCCCAGAAACTCCATGGAGCCGAAGAATTTTCCATAATGTCCTCCTATCTACAGTGTCAAATGCTTTTTCATAATCAATGAAGTTGATGTATAGAGATGAGTTCCAGTCAACTGACTGTTCGACGATGATCCGTAGTGTTCCAATTTGGTCTGTGCATGACCAATCCTTACGGAATCCAGCCAGTTGATCCATCTGGTTCTCTTTGGTGTGGTCCGGTAAGGTCCATGTAGCTTTCTGTATAGGTTTGTGTGGGAATACTGTACCGCCTATGTACAATTTCCTGGATGCACATAGATTTGCAAATCTTTCCCCATTATTGTTTCTCTCTCCCAGTCCATGTTGTCCCATGATATATTCATATCCGGTATTGTCTATTCCGACTTTGGAGTTTAGATCTCCCATCAGGATGGTGAGATCCTTTCTTGAACACTTCGTTATAATTGATTGCAGCCTATCGTAGAAATGATCTTTATCGTCGTCACTGCTATCATTGGTGAGTGCATAACACTGGATAAAATTCATTGTAATTCCCTCCCTCTTTGTTTTGAATGATGCTTCGATGATTCTGGATCACTGAGAATCCCATCCAACAGGTACATTTCGTGTTACTTTGGACAGCATTAGGGCAGCTCCCTGAGTGTGTGGAGCATTTTACTCCTCGTGAACAGAGTATAGCAACATCTCTCCAGTATCTAGCCTTTTGCTGATCAGCTTGGGTCCAATGGGCTTTGCTGATTCGCAGTGCTGGCAATTTGTATCTCCTCATTTCCGTTGCTATTTGATTGGTCTTCCCGGTCTCCCATATTGTCCGGACGTTCCTTGTGCCCCTAAAAATTGTTGCTGTGGTTGTTAGAAGGAGCATCAGCCCCATGACGTCCGAAGGAACTCGGCTTTCACCATGAAGCGTCGTAATTCTTCTAAATGAAGAACTTCTAACTCCCAGGGCAGAGTTCAAATGGTTTGAATTAATTTGTCTGGTTAGCGTTATTTTAGCAAGTAAGTTTTCTACTGGGTGAAGTTGCTAACCCATGCCCAACCGTCCTCCTTTACTCGGGCTTGGGACTGGTAGTAACTGTGTAATAGCCTCAGGCGGAGTCACACATAGACGTTTGGTATAAAATTAAGGGGTACATAATCATAATCAAAAAGACTGAAAAATCTGAGAAATCTGGTATGCGTTACATAATAGTTTCGAACGTAATAGGAAGTAATAACGTTTTAAAAAAATTCCAATGAGAATTCTGCTTTTGAAAGCTGAAAATCTACCAAACCATCCGATGACATCTCTAAGAAAGACTTTTATTTAATAGAGATGCAAATTGTCTTCTCCAGTAATCAATCAATCCCAGAATATCTGAAGAATAAGATTACACTTCGAGCCACCTTAATGTCTTTTTAATAATTCACTTATTTCTGTAGAGCGAGTAATATCGGACGCACAAAGTTGTTAACCTTCCTATGGTGAGTGAAATTCAGTGAACAATTCATTTACTGAACGTTCAGTCACGTACCTTCACGCATCTATTTTTCCATAGACTTCAATATGTGATAGTCAGCTAAGAATACAATTGGTTATGTTAGGTAAATGAGTTCTTCTTCTTTTCTCTTCTCTGAACATCATTTATTTATTTTCATAGAGTAACTTCAGTTCCGGAATTTGTTTTTGCATCAACAAAGTATATAAGGTGGAGGTTTTTAAGTTTCATTCATCACGAAACCTTGGTCTAGGGTTTCTCGCATAACTTTTTCAACCATAGTACGTGATAAATACATACCTAAATATCGAGCTACTTAATATGTTGACCTAAATGTAAACCTGTTCCATAGGGGTCTGACAGTATAAAATAGTAAACGGATAGGATCTATTTAATTAACAGACTAGGTTTTTAAAATAAAATAACTTTTATTCAAATGCCTTAGTTTTTCATAAACGTTTGTAAGTGTGAATTCGTCAATTTATGCTCTTTCAGCGAGAAAATGTTACAATCGCTTGTATGTTTAATTACAGTCCTCTCATTACTGTTCGTTATTTTAAGGGAAATCAAAATACCATCCATATTTCCATGCCATTCGGTACACTTATAAAATAATTACATATGTGTATGCGCAGGTGTGTTTTAAAATGATGTATACTGCCGATTATTAAGTGAACAGTATTTAAATACTGATTTGAAATTATTCTGAACTATGTCACTAATAATTTGTAACACTAACTAATAGTAGTACTTTTTTACGCATTAATTTCATTTATAATATATTATGATATATCATGAATAAAAATGTCAGTAATGTTGACAATGACTGTAGAAGTAATGAAAAAAAGATACCATTACCTTGGTGGTAAACTAAAACAAGTCGAAATTCGTATGAGTTTTTAGACATTGGCATTCGACTGTTTCTAATGTATATACCTATATGAAGTTACTAGTAGAGTGATTTTTTGAATAAAATGTTGTATGTTACAGTAGATGTAGGTTGTTCAGACTCTACAAATCATAATTTATGTACCAAATTGTCTTCTCCCAATCAAGTATTATTTATATAGATTTCTCATTTACATGAACGAATATAATAAATTGATAAACGGAAGTCGTACAACTATCTTTCTCTTCCTTGACATTACTGAGCGATTATGATTAATCGTTTTCCTATTACTTTAATGTCTATTAAACTATGTGTGAGTTAATGCAACACACGAATAAACAATATGGAATTTTAAACCGTTATATTCTGCAACAGTTAGTTAATTAGTGCTAAATTTTCAAATATAGCAAGCATTGAAATCTAAATTCATACACTTTGTAAATATAGTGATTGTTTTCTGTCGCTTTACTCCTCGGCGATTTATTCTTAACCTTATTCCATGAAACTATTAAGTATGCACCAATTATTAAATTTGTAAAAATAATGTCGTATTGTTCAGTTCTTAGAAATGATTAAGTTTTGTTATAGTTGCTCACGAAGTATATAAAAAATATAAAAGATATTCTAGCGAATAATAACACACATATAAGGCATCAAGCGATACAGATTCAAGATAAAATACGATACATAAACGAACACAGATTTAAACAAATACCAACAGAAAGAAGAACAAAGACAAAAATGTACAGCAATCAAAAAGAAACAATAATAACACGATAACAAAATTCAGGAAACAAATACAGAAAAAGTAAAACATGTAACGATCAAAATATAACAAACGAAGCGAAGAATGAAATGAAAACAAAGAAAATGCATCACAAAATCCACATCATAGAGAAGGTGGATGACAAATACCTGATATGATTATCATATCAGGTAATTAAAAACATCAACAACACACTGATCCATTGTAGTCTCGAATAACAATGGCAACATACAAACGAACAACATCATGTGAATAGAAATTCACCAGATTGCACAAGCAGTTGGCTCTCACCATTCAGTTGCGAAATGGATATTGCAATGGGATTCAGTTCAGGGGATTTGAGATGGAATTCTTGATTGTAGAAGAAATTTCAGAAGCAGATACATGTAGGTGACTAGTATGAAATATCATGCAGCGAGCATGCGGTATATCATTCCCACACACTATCCGTCTCTCAATTTGAAGCTTGAGAATTCGGGAAATATAGATAGGATAATCATATCAGGTAATTCAAACATCAACAACACACTGATCATTTGAAGTCTCCAACAAGAATGGCAACATACAAACGAACAACATCATGTGAATAGAAATTCACCAGATTGCACAAGCAGTTGGCTCTCATGATTTAGCAGCGAAATGGTTAGTGAGATGCAGTTTGAGCTCAACGCAATTGAGTTGAAATGCTTGATTGAAGATGAAATTTCAGAAGCAGATATATGTATGTGACTGGTGTGATATGGCATGCAGCGAGGATGTGGTATACCACTCCCACACACCATCCGTCCCTCATTATGAAGCTTGAGAATTCCGGTAATATAGATATGATAATCATATCAGGTAATTAAACACATCAACAACACACTGATCCATTGTAGTCTCGAATAACAATGGCAACATACAAACGAACAACATCATGTGAATAGAAATTCACCAGATTGCACAAGCAGTTGGCTCTCACCATTCAGTTGCGAAATGGATATTGCAATGGGATTCAGTTCAGGGGAATTGAGATGGAATTCTTGATTGTAGAAGAAATTTCAGAAGCAGATACATGTAGGTGACTAGTATGAAATATCATGCAGCGAGCATGCGGTATATCATTCCCACACACTATCCGTCTCTCAATTTGAAGCTTGAGAATTCGGGAAATATAGATAGGATAATCATATCAGGTAATTCAAACATCAACAACACACTGATCATTTGAAGTCTCCAACAAGAATGGCAACATACAAACGAACAACATCATGTGAATAGAAATTCACCAGATTGCACAAGCAGTTGGCTCTCATGATTTAGCAGCGAAATGGTTAGTGAGATGCAGTTTGAGCTCAACGCAATTGAGTTGAAATGCTTGATTGAAGATGAAATTTGAGAAGCAGATATATGTATGTGACTGGTGTGATATGGCATGCAGCGAGGATGTGGTATACCACTCCCACACACCATCCGTCCCTCATTATGAAGCTTGAGAATTCCGGTAATATAGATATAATAATCATATCAGGTAATTAAACACATCAACAACACACTGATCCATTGTAGTCTCGAATAACAATGGCAACATACAAACGAACAACATCATGTGAATAGAAATTCACCAGATTGCACAAGCAGTTGGCTCTCACCATTCAGTTGCGAAATGGATATTGCAATGGGATTCAGTTCAGGGGAATTGAGATGGAATTCTTGATTGTAGAAGAAATTTCAGAAGCAGATACATGTAGGTGACTAGTATGAAATATCATGCAGCGAGCATGCGGTATATCATTCCCACACACTATCCGTCCCTCATTATGAAGCTTGAGAATTCCGGTAATATAGATATGATAATCATATCAGGTAATTAAAAACATCAACAACACACTGATCCATTGTAGTCTCGAATAACAATGGCAACATACAAACGAACAACATCATGTGAATAGAAATTCACCAGATTGCACAAGCAGTTGGCTCTCACCATTCAGTTGCGAAATGGATATTGCAATGGGATTCAGTTCAGGGGAATTGAGATGGAATTCTTGATTGTAGAAGAAATTTCAGAAGCAGATACATGTAGGTGACTAGTATGAAATATCATGCAGCGAGCATGCGGTATATCATTCCCACACACTATCCGTCTCTCAATTTGAAGCTTGAGAATTCGGGAAATATAGATAGGATAATCATATCAGGTAATTCAAACATCAACAACACACTGATCATTTGAAGTCTCCAACAAGAATGGCAACATACAAACGAACAACATCATGTGAATAGAAATTCACCAGATTGCACAAGCAGTTGGCTCTCATGATTTAGCAGCGAAATGGTTAGTGAGATGCAGTTTGAGCTCAACGCAATTGAGTTGAAATGCTTGATTGAAGATGAAATTTCAGAAGCAGATATATGTATGTGACTGGTGTGATATGGCATGCAGCGAGGATGTGGTATACCACTCCCACACACCATCCGTCCCTCATTATGAAGCTTGAGAATTCCGGTAATATAGATATGATAATCATATCAGGTAATTAAAAACATCAACAACACACTGATCCATTGTAGTCTCGAATAACAATGGCAACATACAAACGAACAACATCATGTGAATAGAAATTCACCAGATTGCACAAGCAGTTGGCTCTCACCATTCAGTTGCGAAATGGATATTGCAATGGGATTCAGTTCAGGGGAATTGAGATGGAATTCTTGATTGTAGAAGAAATTTCAGAAGCAGATACATGTAGGTGACTAGTATGAAATATCATGCAGCGAGCATGCGGTATATCATTCCCACACACTATCCGTCCCTCATTATGAAGCTTGAGAATTCCGGTAATATAGATATGATAATCATATCAGGTAATTAAAAACATCAACAACACACTGATCCATTGTAGTCTCGAATAACAATGGCAACATACAAACGAACAACATCATGTGAATAGAAATTCACCAGATTGCACAAGCAGTTGGCTCTCATGATTTAGCAGCGAAATGGTTAGTGAGATGCAGTTTGAGCTCAACGCAATTGAGTTGAAATGCTTGATTGAAGATGAAATTTCAGAAGCAGATACATGTAGGTGACTAGTATGAAATATCATGCAGCGAGCATGCGGTATATCATTCCCACACACCATCCGTCCCTCATTATGAAGCTTGAGAATTCCGGTAATATAGATATGATAATCATATCAGGTAATTCAAACATCAACAACACACTGATCCATTGTAGTCTCGAATAACAATGGCAACATACAAACGAACAACATCATGTGAATAGAAATTCACCAGATTGCACAAGCAGTTGGCTCTCATGATTTAGCAGCGAAATGGTTAGTGAGATGCAGTTTGAGCTCAACGCAATTGAGTTGAAATGCTTGATTGAAGATGAAATTTCAGAAGCAGATATATGTATGTGACTGGTGTGATATGGCATGCAGCGAGGATGTGGTATACCACTCCCACACACCATCCGTCCCTCATTATGAAGCTTGAGAATTCCGGTAATATAGATATGATAATCATATCAGGTAATTAAAAACATCAACAACACACTGATCCATTGTAGTCTCGAATAACAATGGCAACATACAAACGAACAACATCATGTGAATAGAAATTCACCAGATTGCACAAGCAGTTGGCTCTCACCATTCAGTTGCGAAATGGATATTGCAATGGGATTCAGTTCAGGGGAATTGAGATGGAATTCTTGATTGTAGAAGAAATTTCAGAAGCAGATACATGTAGGTGACTAGTATGAAATATCATGCAGCGAGCATGCGGTATATCATTCCCACACACTATCCGTCTCTCAATTTGAAGCTTGAGAATTCGGGAAATATAGATAGGATAATCATATCAGGTAATTCAAACATCAACAACACACTGATCATTTGAAGTCTCCAACAAGAATGGCAACATACAAACGAACAACATCATGTGAATAGAAATTCACCAGATTGCACAAGCAGTTGGCTCTCATGATTTAGCAGCGAAATGGTTAGTGAGATGCAGTTTGAGCTCAACGCAATTGAGTTGAAATGCTTGATTGAAGATGAAATTTCAGAAGCAGATATATGTATGTGACTGGTGTGATATGGCATGCAGCGAGGATGTGGTATACCACTCCCACACACCATCCGTCCCTCATTATGAAGCTTGAGAATTCCGGTAATATAGATATGATAATCATATCAGGTAATTAAAAACATCAACAACACACTGATCCATTGTAGTCTCGAATAACAATGGCAACATACAAACGAACAACATCATGTGAATACAACTTCACCAGATTGCACAAGCAGTTGGCTATCAGGATTCAGTAGCGCAATAGATAGTGCGATGCAGTTTGAGTTCAATACAATTGAGTTGGAATGCTTGTTTGAAGATGAAATTTCAGAAGCAGATATATGTATGTAATTAGTGTGGTATAGCATGCAACGAGCATGTGGTATAACATTCCCACAAATTCGCATCTCTCAATATGAAGACTGTGAATTCGGTTAATATCGAGATGATCCGAATATCATCGACTCACACCAAATACAACACACTGATCAATTGCATTCTCGAATAACAATGGCAACATACAAACGAACAACATCATGTGAATACAACTTCACCAGATTGCACAAGCAGTTGGCTCTCAGGATTCAGTAGCTGAATTGACAGTGCGATGCAGTTTGAATTCACTGCAATTGAGTTGGAATGCTTGATTGAAGCTGAAATTTCAGAAGCAAAATTATGAATGTGACAAGTGTGGTATAGCATGCAACGAGCATGTGGTATAACACTCCCACAAATTCGCATCTCTCAATATGAAGACTGTGAATTCGGTTAATATCGATATGATAATCATATCAGGTAATTAAAAACATCAACAACACACTGATCCATTGTAGTCTCGAATAACAATGGCAACATACAAACGAACAACATCATGTGAATAGAAATTCACCAGATTGCACAAGCAGTTGGCTCTCACCATTCAGTTGCGAAATGGATATTGCAATGGGATTCAGTTCAGGGGAATTGAGATGGAATTCTTGATTGTAGAAGAAATTTCAGAAGCAGATACATGTAGGTGACTAGTATGAAATATCATGCAGCGAGCATGCGGTATATCATTCCCACACACTATCCGTCTCTCAATTTGAAGCTTGAGAATTCGGGAAATATAGATAGGATAATCATATCAGGTAATTAAAAACATCAACAACACACTGATCCATTGTAGTCTCGAATAACAATGGCAACATACAAACGAACAACATCATGTGAATAGAAATTCACCAGATTGCACAAGCAGTTGGCTCTCAGGATTCAGTAGCGAAATGGATAGTGCGATGCAGTTTGAGTTCAATGCAATTGAGTTGGAATGCTTGTTTGAAGATGAAATTTCAGAAGCAGATATATGTGTGAGACTAGTGTGATATAGCATGAAACGAGCATGTGGTATAACATTCCCACAAATTCGCATCTCTCAATATGAAGACTGTGAATTCGGTTAATATCGAGATGATCCGAATATCATCGACTCACACCAATTCAACACACTGATCAATTGCATTCTCGAATAACAATGGCAACATACAAACGAACAACATCATGTGAATACAACTTCACCAGATTGCACAAGCAGTTGGCTCTCAGGATTCAGTAGCGAAATGGATAGTGCGATGCAGTTTGAGTTCAATGCAATTGAGTTGGAATGCTTGATTGAAGATGAGATTTCAGAAGCAGTTATATGTATGTGAATAGTGTGATATAGCGTGCAACGAGCATGTGGTATAACATTCCCACAAATTCGCATCTCTCAATATGAAGACTGTGAATTCGGTTAATATCGAGATGATAATCATATCAGGTAATTAAAACATCAACAACACACTGATCCATTGTAGTCTCGAATAACAATGGCAACATACAAACGAACAACATCATGTGAATAGAAATTCACCAGATTGCATAAGCAGTTGGCTCTCATGATTCAGTAGCGAAATGGATAGTGTGATGCAGTTTGAGTTCAATGCAATTGAGTTGGAATGCTTGATTGAAGATGAAATTTCAGAAGCAGATATATGTATGTGACTAGTGTGATATAGCATGCAACGAGCAGGTGTTATTAATCTCATGCACGCCAAACATCTTATTTATGTAGCTGATGATTTCGCGTAATATCGAGAGGAACATAATATCAGGTAATTCATCAATCTACCACACACTTAAAGGTCGCAGTCTCGAATAACAATGGCAACATACAAACGAACAACATCATGTGAATAGAAATTCACCAGATTGCACAAGCAGTTGGCTCTCATGATTCAGTAGCGAAATGGATATTGCGATGCAGTTTGTGTTCAAAGCAATTGAGTTGGAATCCTTGATTGAACATGAAAATTCAGAAGCAGATATATGTATGTGACTAGTGTGATATGCATGCAGCGAGGATGTGGTATACCACTCCCACACACCATCCGTCCCTCATTATGAAGCTTGAGAATTCCGGTAATATAGATAGGATAATCATATCAGGTAATTCAAACATCAACAACACACTGATCATTTGAAGTCTCCAACAAGAATGGCAACATACAAACGAACAACATCATGTGAATACAAATTCACCAGATTGCACAAGCAGTTGGCTCTCATGATTTAGCAGCGAAATGGTTAGTGAGATGCAGTTTGAGCTCAACGCAATTGAGTTGAAATGCTTGATTGAAGATGAAATTTCAGAAGCAGATATATGTATGTGACTGGTGTGATATGGCATGCAGCGAGGATGTGGTATACCACTCCCACACACCATCCGTCCCTCATTATGAAGCTTGAGAATTCCGGTAATATAGATATGATAATCATATCAGGTAATTAAAAACATCAACAACACACTGATCCATTGTAGTCTCGAATAACAATGGCAACATACAAACGAACAACATCATGTGAATAGAAATTCACCAGATTGCACAAGCAGTTGGCTCTCACCATTCAGTTGCGAAATGGATATTGCAATGGGATTCAGTTCAGGGGAATTGAGATTGGAATTCTTGATTGTAGAAGAAATTTCAGAAGCAGATACATGTAGGTGACTAGTATGAAATATCATGCAGCGAGCATGCGGTATATCATTCCCACACACTATCCGTCTCTCAATTTGAAGCTTGAGAATTCGGGAAATATAGATATGATAATCATATCAGGTAATTCAAACATCAACAACACACTGATCATTTGAAGTCTCCAACAAGAATGGCAACATACAAACGAACAACATCATGTGAATACAACTTCACCAGATTGCACAAGCAGTTGGCTCTCAGGATTCAGTAGCGAAATGGATAGTGCGATGAACTTTGAGTTCAATGCAATTGAGTTGGAATTCTTGTTTGAAGATGAGATTTCAGAAGCAGATATATGTACGTGAATATTGTGATATAGCGTGCAATGAGCCTGTGGTTTAACACTCTCACACACTATCCATTTATCATTATGAAGCCTGTGAATTCGGTTAATATCGAGATGATCCGAATATCATCGACTCACACCAAATACAACACACTGATCAATTGCAATTTCGAATAACAATGGCAACATACAAACGAACAACATCATGTGAATACAACTTCACCAGATTGCACAAGCACTTGGCTCTCAGGATTCAGTAGCGAAATGGATAGTGCGATGCAGTTTGAGTTCAATGCAATTGAGTTGGAATGCTTGATTGAAGATGAAATTTCAGAAGCAAAATTATGAATGTGACAAGTGTGGTATAGCATGCAACGAGCATGTGGTATAACACTCCCACAAATTCGCATCTCTCAATATGAAGACTGTGAATTCCGGTAATATAGATATGATAATCATATCAGGTAATTCAAACATCAACAACACACTGATCATTTGAAGTCTCCAACAAGAATGGCAACATACAAACGAACAACATCATGTGAATAGAAATTCACCAGATTGCACAAGCAGTTGGCTCTCATGATTTAGCAGCGAAATGGTTAGTGAGATGCAGTTTGAGCTCAACGCAATTGAGTTGAAATGCTTGATTGAAGATGAAATTTCAGAAGCAGATATATGTATGTGACTGGTGTGATATGGCATGCAGCGAGGATGTGGTATACCACTCCCACACACCATCCGTCCCTCATTATGAAGCTTGAGAATTCCGGTAATATAGATATGATAATCATATCAGGTAATTAAAAACATCAACAACACACTGATCCATTGTAGTCTCGAATAACAATGGCAACATACAAACGAACAACATCATGTGAATAGAAATTCACCAGATTGCACAAGCAGTTGGCTCTCACCATTCAGTTGCGAAATGGATATTGCAATGGGTTTCAGTTCAGGGGAATTGAGTTGGAATTCTTGATTGTAGAATAAATTTCAGAAGCAGAATTATATATGTGACTACTGTGCATTACCACGTTACCAGAACATGTTTTATCAAATCACTATACTATTCATCTCTCATTATGAAGAATGTGAATTCGGTAATATCTAAACGATCATAATACAAAGGAATTGCATCATCAATAACACAGTGATCAATTGCAGTCTCGAATAACAATGGCAACATACAAACTAACAACATTATGTGAATAGAAATTCACCAGATTGCACAAGCAGTTGGCTCTCATGATTCAGTAGCGAAATGGATAGTGCGATGCAGTTTGAGTTCAATGCAATTGAATAGGATGCTTGATTGAAGATGAAATTTCAGTAGCGGATATTTGAAATTGACTAGTGTTATATACCATGCAACAAGCAGGTGTTATTAATCTCATGCAAGCCATCCGTCTTTTTATGTACTGATGATTTCGCGTAATATCGAGAGGATCGTAATATCAGGTAATCCAAACATCCACAATACACTGATCAATTGCAGTCTCGAATAACAATGGCAACATACAAACGAACAACATTATGTGAATAGAAATTCACCAGATTGCACAAGCAGTTGGCTCTCATGATTCAGTAGCGAAATGGATAGTGTGATGCAGTTTGAGTTCAATGCAATTGAATAGGATGCTTGATTGAAGATGAAATTTCAGTAGCGGATATATGTAAGTGACTAGTGTTATATAGCATGCAACAAGCAGGTGTTATTAATCTCATGCACGCCAACCGTCTTTTTATGTACTGATGATTTCGCGTAATATCGAGAGGATCATAATATCAGGTAATTCAACCATCTACAACACACTGATCAATTGCAGTCTCGAATAACAATGGCAACATACAAACGAACAACATCATGTGAATAGAAATTCACCAGATTGCACAAGCAGTTGGCTCTCATGATTCAGTAGCGAAATGGATAGTGCGATGCAGTTTGAGTTCAATGCAATTGAGTTGGAATGGTGGTTTGAAGATGAAATTTCAGAAGCAGATATATGTATGTAATTAGTGTGGTATAGCATGCAACGAGCATGTGGTATAACATTCTCACGCACAATCCATCTCTCTTTATGAAGGTTGAGAATTCGTTTAATATCGAGGTGATCCGAATATCATCGACTCACACCAAATACAACACACTGATCAATTGCATTCTCGAATAACAATGGCAACATACAAACGAACAACATCATGTGAATACAACTTCACCAGATTGCACAAGCAGTTGGCTCTCAGGATTCAGTAGCGAAATGGATAGTGCGATGCAGTTTGAGTTCAATGCAACTGAGTTGGAATGCTTGTTTGAAGATGAGATTTCCGAAGCAGATATATGTATGTGAATAGTGTGATATAGCGTGAAACGAGCATGTGGTATTACATTCCCACATACTTTCCGTCTCTCAATATGAAGCTTGAGAATTCGGGTAATATCGAGAGGATCATAATATCAGGTAATTCAACCATCTACAACACACTGATCAATTGCAGTCTCGAATAACAATGGCAACATACAAACGAACAACATCATGTGAATACAAATTCACCAGATTGCACAAGCAGTTGGCCCTCAGGATTCAGTATAGAAATGGATATTGCGATGCAGTTTGTGTTCAAATCAATTGAGTTTGAATCCCTGATTGAACATGAAATTTCAGAATCAGATATATGTATGTGACTAGTGTGGTATAGCATGCAACTAGCATGTGGTATAACATTTCCACACACTTTCCGTCTCTCAATATGAAGCTTGAGAATTCGGGTAATATCGAGAGTATCATAATATAAGGGAATTCAAACAACCACAACACACTGATCAATTGCAGTCTCGAATAACAATGGCAACATACAAACGAACAACATCATGTGAATACAACTTCACCAGATTGCACAAGCACTTGGCTCTGAGGGTTCATTAGTGAAATGGATAGTGCGATGCATTTTGTGTTCAATGCAATTGAGTTTGAATGCTTGATTGAAGATGAAATTTCAGAAGCAAAATTATGAATGTGACAAGTGTGGTATAGCATGCAACGAGCATGTGGTATAACACTCCCACAAATTCGCATCTCTCAATATGAAGACTGTGAATTCGGTTAATATCGAGATGATCCGAATATCATCGACTCACACCAAATACAACACACTGATCAATTGCAATTTCGAATAACAATGGCAACATACAAACGAACAACATCATGTGAATACAACTTCACCAGATTGCACAAGCAGTTGGCTCTCAGGATTCAGTAGCGAAATGGATAGTGCGATGCAGTTTGAGTTCACTGCAATTGAGTTGGAATGCTTGATTGAAGATGAAATTTCAGAAGCAGATATATGTATGTGACTAGTGTGATATAGCATGAAACGAGCATGTGGTATAACATTCCCACAAATTCGCATCTCTCAATATGAAGACTGAGAATTCCGGTAATATAGATATGATAATCATATCAGGTAATTAAAAACATCAATAACACACTGATCCATTGTAGTCTCGAATAACAATGGCAACATACAGACGAACAACATCATGTGAATACAAATTCACCAGATTGCACAAGCAGTTGGCTCTCATGATTCATTAGCGAAATGGATATTGCGATGCAGTTTGAGTTCAATGCAATTGAATAGGATGCTTGATTAAACATGAAATTTCTGAAGCAGATATATGTATGTGACTAGTGTTATATAGCATGCAACGAGCAGGTGTTATTAATCTCATGCACGCCAACCGTCTTTTTATGTACTGATGATTTCGCGTAATATCGAGAGCATCATAATATCAGGTAATTCAACCATCTACAACGCACTGATCCATTGATGTCTCGAATAACAATGGCAACATACAGACGAACAACATCATGTGAATAGAAATTCACCAGATTGCACAAGCAGTTGGCTCTCATGATTCAGTATCTATATGGACAGTGCCATACAGTATCTGTTCAATGCAATTGATTTGGAATACATGATTGTAGATGAAATTTCAGAAGCAGATATATGTATGTGACTAGTGTGGTATAGCATGCAACTAGCATGTGGTATAACATTTCCACACACTTTCCGTCTCTCAATATGAAGCTTGAGAATTCGGGTAATTTCGAGAGGATCATAATATAAGGGAATTCCACCATCTACAACGCACTGATCAATTGATGTCTCGAAGAACAATGGCAACATACAGACGAACAACATCATGTGAATACAAATTCACCAGATTGCACAAGCAGTTGGCTCTCATGATTCATTAGCGAAATGGATATTGCGATGCAGTTTGTGTTCAAATCAATTGAGTTTGAATCCTTGATTGAACATGAAATTTCAGAATCAGATATATGTATGTGACTAGTGTGGTATAGCATGCAACGAGCATGTTTATAAAAATCCCACCCACTATACATGTCTCATTATGAAACTTGAGTTTTCTGGTAATATCGAGATGATCCGAATATCATCGACTCACACCAAATACAACACACTGATCAATTGCATTCTCGAATAACAATGGCAACATACAAACGAACAACATCATGTGAATACAACTTCACCAGATTGCACAAGCAGTTGGCTCTCAGGATTCAGTAGCGAAATGGATAGTGCGATGCAGTTTGAGTTCAATGCAATTGAGTTGGAATGCTTGTTTGAAGATGAAATTTCAGAAGCAGATATATGTATGTGAATAGTGTGATATAGCGTGAAACGAGCATGTGGTATAACATTCCCACAAATTCGCATCTCTCAATATGAAGACTGTGAATTCGGTTAATATCGAGATGATCCGAATATCATCGACTCACACCAAATACAACACACTGATCAATTGCATTCTCGAATAACAATGGCAACATACAAACGAACAACATCATGTGAATACAACTTCACCAGATTGCACAAGCACTTGGCTCTCAGGATTCAGTAGCGAAATGGATATTGCAATGGGATTCAGTTCAGGGGATTTGAGATGGAATTCTTGATTGTAGAAGAAATTTCAGAAGCAGATACATGTAGGTGACTAGTATGAAATATCATGCAGCGAGCATGCGGTATATCATTCCCACACACTATCCGTCTCTCATTTTGAAGCTTGAGAATTCGGGAAATATAGATATGATAATCATATCAGGTAATTCAAACATCAACAACACACTGATCATTTGAAGTCTCCAACAAGAATGGCAACATACAAACGAACAACATCATGTGAATAGAAATTCACCAGATTGCACAAGCAGTTGGCTCTCACCATTCAGTTGCGAAATGGATATTGCAATGGGATTCAGTTCAGGGGATTTGAGATGGAATTCTTGATTGTAGAAGAAATTTCAGAAGCAGATACATGTAGGTGACTAGTATGAAATATCATGCAGCGAGCATGCGGTATATCATTCCCACACCATCCGTCCCTCATTATGAAGCTTGAGAATTCGGGTAATATCGAGAGGATCATAATATCAGGGAATTCCGACAACCACAACACACTGATCAATTGCAGTCTCGAATAACAATGGCAACATACAAACGAGCAACATCATGTGAATACAAATTCACCAGATTGCACAAGCAGTTGGCTGTCAGGATTCAGTATCGAAATGGACATTGTCATGCATTTTCAGTTCAAAGCAATTGATTTGGAATGCTTGATTGAACATGAAATTTCAGAAGCAGATATATGTAAATGAATAGTGAGGTATAGTATGCAACTAGCATGTGGTATAACACTCACACACACTCTACGTCTCTCATTATGAAGAATGAGAATTCGGGTAATATCGAGAGGATCATAATATCAGGGAATTCCACCAACCACAACACACTGATCAATTGCAGTCTCGAATAACAATGGCAACATACAAACGAACAACATCATGTGAATACAAATTCACCAGATTGCACAAGCAGTTGGCTGTCAGGATTCAGTATCGAAATGGACATTGTCATGCATTTTCAGTTCAAAGCAATTGATTTGGAATACTTGATTGAACATGAAATTTCAGAAGCAGATATATGTAAATGAATAGTGAGGTATAGTATGCAACTAGCATGTGGTATAACACTCACACACACTCTACGTCTCTCATTATGAAGAATGAGAATTCGGGTAATATCGAGAGGATCATAATATCAGGGAATTCCGACAACCACAACACACTGATCAATTGCAGTCTCGAATAACAATGGCAACATACAAACGAGCAACATCATGTGAATACAAATTCACCAGATTGCACAAGCAGTTGGCTGTCAGGATTCAGTATCGAAATGGACATTGTCATGCATTTTCAGTTCAATGCAACTGAGTTGGAATGCTCGTTTGAAGATGAAATTTCAGAAGCAGATATATGTATGTGACTAGTGTGATATAGCATGCAATGAGCATGTGGTTTAACACTCTCACACACTATAAATCTATCATTATGAAGCCTGTGAATTCGGTTAATATCGAGATGATCCGAATATCATCGACTCACACCAAATACAACACACTGATCAATTGCATTCTCGAATAACAATGGCAACATACAAACGAACAACATCATGTGAATACAACTTCACCAGATTGCACAAGCAGTTGGCTCTCAGGATTCAGTAGCGAAATGGATAGTGCGATGCAGTTTGAGTTCAATGCAATTGAGTTGGAATGGTGGTTTGAAGATGAAATTTCAGAAGCAAAATTATGAATGTGACAAGTGTGGTATAGCATGCAACGAGCATGTGGTATAACACTCCCACAAATTCGCATCTCTCAATATGAAGACTGTGAATTCGGTTAATATCGAGATGATCCGAATATCATCGACTCACACCAAATACAACACACTGATCAATTGCATTCTCGAATAACAATGGCAACATAAAAACGAACAACATCATGTGAATACAACTTCACCAGATTGCACAAGCAGTTGGCTCTCAGGATTCAGTAGCTGAATTGACAGTGCGATGCAGTTTGAATTCACTGCAATTGAATAGGATGCTTGATTGAAGATGAAATTTGAGAAGCAGATATATGTATGTGACTGGTGTGATATGGCATGCAGCGAGGATGTGGTATACCACTCCCACACACCATCCGTCCCTCATTATGAAGCTTGAGAAATCCGGTAATATAGATATGATAATCATATCAGGTAATTAAAAACATAAATAACACACTGATCCATTGTAGTCTCGAATAACAATGGCAACATACAAACGAACAACATTATGTGAATAGAAATTCACCAGATTGCACAAGCAGTTGGCTCTCATGATTCAGTAGCGAAATGGATAGTGCGATGCAGTTTGAGTTCAATGCAATTGAATAGGATGCTTGATTGAAGATGAAATTTGAGAAGCAGATATATGTATGTGACTGGTGTGATATGGCATGCAGCGAGGATGTGGTATAACACTTCCACACACTATCCGTCTCTCAATATGAAGCTTGAGAATTCCGGTAATATCGAGAAGATCCTATTATAAGGGAATTCCACCATCTACAACGCACTGATCAATTGATGTCTCGAAGAACCATTGCAACATACAAACGAACAACATCATGTGAATACAAATTCACCAGATTGCACAAGCAGTTGGCTCTCATGATTCAGTATCTATATGGACAGTGCCATACAGTATCTGTTCAATGCAATTGATTTGGAATACATGATTGAACATGAAATTTCAGAAGCAGATATATGTAAATGAATAGTGAGGTATAGTATGCAACTAGCATGTGGTATAACACTCACACACACTCTACGTCTCTCATTATGAAGAATGAGAATTCGGGTAATATCGAGAGGATCATAATATCAGGGAATTCCACTACTCACAACACACTGATCAATTTCAGTCTCGAATAACAATGGCAACATACAAACGAACAACATCATGTGAATACAAATTCACCAGATTGCACAAGCAGTTGGCTGTCAGGATTCAGTATCGAAATGGACATTGTCATGCATTTTCAGTTCAAAGCAATTGATTTGGAATGCTTGATTGAACATGAAATTTCAGAAGCAGATATATGTAAATGAATAGTGAGGTATAGTATGCAACTAGCATGTGGTATAACACTCACACACACTCTACGTCTCTCATTATGAAGAATGAGAATTCGGGTAATATCGAGAGGATCATAATATCAGGGAATTCCGACAACCACAACACACTGATCAATTGCAGTCTCGAATAACAATGGCAACATACAAACGAGCAACATCATGTGAATACAAATTCACCAGATTGCACAAGCAGTTGGCTGTCAGGATTCAGTATCGAAATGGACATTGTCATGCATTTTCAGTTCAAAGCAATTGATTTGGAATGCTTGATTGAACATGAAATTTCAGAAGCAGATATATGTAAATGAATAGTGAGGTATAGTATGCAACTAGCATGTGGTATAACACTCACACACACTCTACGTCTCTCATTATGAAGAATGAGAATTCGGGTAATATCGAGAGGATCATAATATCAGGGAATTCCACCAACCACAACACACTGATCAATTGCAGTCTCGAATAACAATGGCAACATACAAACGAACAACATCATGTGAATACAAATTCACCAGATTGCACAAGCAGTTGGCTGTCAGGATTCAGTATCGAAATGGACATTGTCATGCATTTTCAGTTCAAAGCAATTGATTTGGAATGCTTGATTGAACATGAAATTTCAGAAGCAGATATATGTAAATGAATAGTGAGGTATAGTATGCAACTAGCATGTGGTATAACACTCACACACACTCTACGTCTCTCATTATGAAGAATGAGAATTCGGGTAATATCGAGAGGATCATAATATCAGGGAATTCCGCCAACCACAACACACTGATCAATTGCAGTCTCGAATAACAATGGCAACATACAAACGAGCAACATCATGTGAATACAAATTCACCAGATTGCACAAGCAGTTGGCTGTCAGGATTCAGTATCGAAATGGACATTGTCATGCATTTTCAGTTCAAAGCAATTGATTTGGAATACTTGATTGAACATGAAATTTCAGAAGCAGATATATGTAAATGAATAGTGAGGTATAGTATGCAACTAGCATGTGGTATAACACTCACACACACTCTACGTCTCTCATTATGAAGAATGAGAATTCGGGTAATATCGAGAGGATCATAATATCAGGGAATTCCACCAACCACAACACACTGATCAATTGCAGTCTCGAATAACAATGGCAACATACAAACGAGCAACATCATGTGAATACAAATTCACCAGATTGCACAAGCAGTTGGCTGTCAGGATTCAGTATCGAAATGGACATTGTCATGCATTTTCAGTTCAAAGCAATTGATTTGGAATACTTGATTGAACATGAAATTTCAGAAGCAGATATATGTAAATGAATAGTGAGGTATAGTATGCAACTAGCATGTGGTATAACACTTCCACACACTTTCCGTCTCTCAATATGAAGCTTGAGAATTCGGGTAATATCGAGAGGATCATAATATCAGGTAATTCAACCATCTACAACACTCTGATCCATTGATGTCTCGAATAACAATGGCAACATACAAACGAACAACATCATGTGAATACAAATTCACCAGATTGCACAAGCAGTTGGCTGTCAGGATTCAGTATCGAAATGGACATTGTCATGCATTTTCAGTTCAAAGCAATTGATTTGGAATACTTGATTGAACATGAAATTTCAGAAGCAGATATATGTAAATGAATAGTGAGGTATAGTATGCAACTAGCATGTGGTATAACACTCACACACACTCTACGTCTCTCATTATGAAGAATGAGAATTCGGGTAATATCGAGAGGATCATAATATCAGGGAATTCCACCAACCACAACACACTGATCAATTGCAGTCTCGAATAACAATGGCAACATACAAACGAACAACATCATGTGAATACAAATTCACCAGATTGCACAAGCAGTTGGCTGTCAGGATTCAGTATCGAAATGGACAGTGCCATGCAGTTTGACTTCAATGCAATTGATTTGGAATACATGATTGTAGATGAAATTTCAGAAGCAGATATATGTATGTTACTGGTGTGGTATAGCATGTAAGAAGCATGTGTTTTATCAATCCTACATACCATAAATCTCTCATAATGAAGTTTGTGAATTCCGGTAATATCGAGAAGATCCTATTATAAGGGAATTCCACCATCTACAACGCACTGATCAATTGATGTCTCGAAGAACAATGGCAACATACAGACGAACAACATCATGTGAATACAAATTCACCAGATTGCACAAGCAGTTGGCTCTCATGATTCAGTAGCGAAATGGATATTGCGATGCAGTTTGTGTTCAAAGCAATTGAGTTGGAATCCTTGATTGAACATGAAAATTCAGAATCAGATATATGTATGTGACTAGTGTGGTTTAGCATGCAATTAGAATGTGGTATAACATTTCCACACACTTTCCGTCTCTCAATATGAAGCTTGAGAATTCGGGTAATTTCGAGAGGATCATAATATAAGGGAATTCCACCAACCACAACACACTGATCAATTGCAGTCTCGAATAACAATGGCAACATACAAACGAACAACATCATGTGAATACAAATTCACCAGATTGCACAAGCAGTTGGCTCTCATGATTCAGTATCTATATGGACAGTGCCATACAGTATCTGTTCAATGCAATTGATTTGGAATGCTTGATTGAACATGAAATTTCAGAAGCAGATATATGTAAATGAATATTGAGGTAAATTATGCAACTAGCATATGGTATAACACTCAGAAACACACATTCCGTTTCTCAATATGAAGCTTGAGAATTCGGGTAATTTCGAGAGCATCATAATATAAGGGAATTCCACCATCTACAACACAATGATCAGTTGCAGTCTCGAATAACAATGGCAACATACAAACGAACATCATCATGTGAATAAAAATTTAACAGATTGCACAAATTGTTCGCTCTCAGGATTCAGCATCGAAATGGAAATTGCTATGCAGTTACAGTTCAGGGTAATTGAGTTGGAATGCTTGAATGTAGATGGAATTTCAGAAGCAGATATATGTATGTGACTAGTGTGATATAGCATGCAACGAGCAGGTGTTATTAATCTCATGCAAGCCATACAATTTATTATGCAGCAGTTGATTTCGCGTAATATCGAGAGGATCGTAATATCAGGTAATCCAAACATCCACAATACACTGATCAATTGCAGTCTCGAATAACAATGGCAACATACAAACGAACAACATTATGTGAATAGAAATTCACCAGATTGCACAAGCAGTTGGCTCTCATGATTCAGTAGCGAAATGGATAGTGCGATGCAGTTTGAGTTCAATGCAATTGAGTTGGAATGCTTGATTGAAGATGAAATTTGAGAAGCAGATATATGTATGTGACTAGTGTGATATAGCATGCAATGAGCAGGTTTTATCAATCTCATGCACGCCACAAATTTTGTTATGTAGCTGGTGAATTCGCGTAATATCTCGAGGATCATAATATCAGGTAATTCAACGTTCTGCAACACAATGATCAGTTGCAGTCCCGAATAACAATGGCAACATACAAACGAACAACATCATGTGAATACAAATTCACCAGATTGCACAAGCAGCTGGCTCTCATGATTCAGTAGCGCAATGGAGAGTGCCTTTCAGTTTCAGTTCAATGCAATTGATTTGGAATACATGATTGTAGATAAAAATTCAGAAGCAGATATATGTATGTGACTAGTGTGGTATAGCATGCAACTAGCATGTGGTATAACACTTCCACACACTTTCCGTCTCTCAATATGAAGCTTGAGAATTCGGGTAATATCGAGAGGATCATAATATCAGGTAATTCAACCATCTACAACGCACTGATCAATTGATGTCTCGAAGAACAATGGCAACATACAGACGAACAACATCATGTGAATACAAATTCACCAGATTGCACAAGCAGTTGGCTCTCATGATTCAGTATCTATATGGACAGTGCCATACAGTATCTGTTCAATGCAATTGATTTGGAATACATGATTGTAGATGAAATTTCAGAAGCAGATATATGTATGTTACTGGTGTGGTATAGCATGTAAGAAGCATGTGTTTTATCAATCCTACATACCATAAATCTCTCATAATGAAGTTTGTGAATTCCCGTAATTTCGAGAGGATCATAATATAAGGGAATTCCACCATCTACAACGCACTGATCAATTGATGTCTCGAAGAACAATGGCAACATACAGACGAACAACATCATGTGAATACAAATTCACCAGATTGCACAAGCAGTTGGCTGTCAGGATTCAGTATCCAAATGGATATTGTCATGCATTTTCAGTTCAAAGCAATCGATTTGGAATGCTTGATTGAACATGAAATTTCAGAAGCAGATATATGTAAATGAATATTGAGGTAAATTATGCAACTAGCATATGGTATAACACTCACACACACTCTACGTCTCTCATTATGAAGAATGAGAATTCGGGTAATATCGAGAGGATCATAATATCAGGGAATTCCACCAACCACAACACACTGATCAATTGCAGTCTCGAATAACAATGGCAACATACAAACGAGCAACATCATGTGAATACAAATTCACCAGATTGCACAAGCAGTTGGCTGTCAGGATTCAGTATCGAAATGGACATTGTCATGCATTTTCAGTTCAAAGCAATTGATTTGGAATGCTTGATTGAACATGAAATTTCAGAAGCAGATATATGTAAATGAATAGTGAGGTATAGTATGCAACTAGCATGTGGTATAACACTCACACACACTCTTCGTCTCTCATTATGAAGAATGAGAATTCGGGTAATATCGAGAGGATCATAATATCAGGGAATTCCACCAACCACAACACACTGATCAATTGCAGTCTCGAATAACAATGGCAACATACAAACGAGCAACATCATGTGAATACAAATTCACCAGATTGCACAAGCAGTTTGCTGTCAGGATTCAGTATCGAAATGGACATTGTCATGCATTTTCAGTTCAAAGCAATTGATTTGGAATACTTGATTGAACATGAAATTTCAGAAGCAGATATATGTAAATGAATAGTGAGGTATAGTATGCAACTAGCATGTGGTATAACACTCACACACACTCTACGTCTCTCATTATGAAGAATGAGAATTCGGGTAATATCGAGAGGATCATAATATCAAGTAATTCCACCAACCACAACACACTGATCGATTGCAGTCTCGAATAACAATGGCAACATACAAACGAGCAACATCATGTGAATACAAATTCACCAGATTGCACAAGCAGTTGGCTGTCAGGATTCAGTATCGAAATGGACATTGTCATGCATTTTCAGTTCAAAGCAATTGATTTGGAATGCTTGATTGAACATGAAATTTCAGAAGCAGATATATGTAAATGAATAGTGAGGTATAGTATGCAACTAGCATGTGGTATAACACTCACACACACTCTTCGTCTCTCATTATGAAGAATGAGAATTCGGGTAATATCGAGAGGATCATAATATCAGGGAATTCCACCAACCACAACACACTGATCAATTGCAGTCTCGAATAACAATGGCAACATACAAACGAGCAACATCATGTGAATACAAATTCACCAGATTGCACAAGCAGTTTGCTGTCAGGATTCAGTATCGAAATGGACATTGTCATGCATTTTCAGTTCAAAGCAATTGATTTGGAATGCTTGATTGAACATGAAATTTCAGAAGCAGATATATGTAAATGAATAGTGAGGTATAGTATGCAACTAGCATGTGGTATAACACTCACACACACTCTACGTCTCTCATTATGAAGAATGAGAATTCGGGTAATATCGAGAGGATCATAATATCAGGGAATTCCACCAACCACAACACACTGATCAATTGCAGTCTCGAATAACAATGGCAACATACAAACGAGCAACATCATGTGAATACAAATTCACCAGATTGCACAAGCAGTTGGCTGTCAGGATTCAGTATCGAAATGGACATTGTCATGCATTTTCAGTTCAAAGCAATCGATTTGGAATGCTTGATTGAACATGAAATTTCAGAAGCAGATATATGTAAATGAATAGTGAGGTATAGTATGCAACTAGCATGTGGTATAACACTCACACACACTCTACGTCTCTCATTATGAAGAATGAGAATTCGGGTAATATCGAGAGGATCATAATATCAGGGAATTCCACCAACCACAACACACTGATCAATTGCAGTCTCGAATAACAATGGCAACATACAAACGAGCAACATCATGTGAATACAAATTCACCAGATTGCACAAGCAGTTTGCTGTCAGGATTCAGTATCGAAATGGACATTGTCATGCATTTTCAGTTCAAAGCAATTGATTTGGAATACTTGATTGAACATGAAATTTCAGAAGCAGATATATGTAAATGAATAGTGAGGTATAGTATGCAACTAGCATGTGGTATAACACTCACACACACTCTACGTCTCTCATTATGAAGAATGAGAATTCGGGTAATATCGAGAGGATCATAATATCAGGGAATTCCACCAACCACAACACACTGATCAATTGCAGTCTCGAATAACAATGGCAACATACAAACGAGCAACATCATGTGAATACAAATTCACCAGATTGCACAAGCAGTTTGCTGTCAGGATTCAGTATCGAAATGGACATTGTCATGCATTTTCAGTTCAAAGCAATTGATTTGGAATACTTGATTGAACATGAAATTTCAGAAGCAGATATATGTAAATGAATAGTGAGGTATAGTATGCAACTAGCATGTGGTATAACACTCACACACACTCTACGTCTCTCATTATGAAGAATGAGAATTCGGGTAATATCGAGAGGATCATAATATCAGGGAATTCCACCAACCACAACACACTGATCAATTGCAGTCTCGAATAACAATGGCAACATACAAACGAACAACATCATGTGAATACAAATTCACCAGATTGCACAAGCAGTTTGCTGTCAGGATTCAGTATCGAAATGGACATTGTCATGCATTTTCAGTTCAAAGCAATTGATTTGGAATACTTGATTGAACATGAAATTTCAGAAGCAGATATATGTAAATGAATAGTGAGGTATAGTATGCAACTAGCATGTGGTATAACACTCACACACACTCTACGTCTCTCATTATGAAGAATGAGAATTCGGGTAATATCGAGAGGATCATAATATCAGGGAATTCCACCAACCACAACACACTGATCAATTGCAGTCTCGAATAACAATGGCAACATACAAACGAGCAACATCATGTGAATACAAATTCACCAGATTGCACAAGCAGTTTGCTGTCAGGATTCAGTATCGAAATGGACATTGTCATGCATTTTCAGTTCAAAGCAATTGATTTGGAATACTTGATTGAACATGAAATTTCAGAAGCAGATATATGTAAATGAATAGTGAGGTATAGTATGCAACTAGCATGTGGTATAACACTCACACACACTCTACGTCTCTCATTATGAAGAATGAGAATTCGGGTAATATCGAGAGGATCATAATATCAGGGAATTCCGACAACCACAACACACTGATCAATTGCAGTCTCGAATAACAATGGCAACATACAAACGAGCAACATCATGTGAATACAAATTCACCAGATTGCACAAGCAGTTGGCTGTCAGGATTCAGTATCGAAATGGACATTGTCATGCATTTTCAGTTCAAAGCAATTGATTTGGAATGCTTGATTGAACATGAAATTTCAGAAGCAGATATATGTAAATGAATAGTGAGGTATAGTATGCAACTAGCATGTGGTATAACACTCACACACACTCTACGTCTCTCATTATGAAGAATGAGAATTCGGGTAATATCGAGAGGATCATAATATCAGGGAATTCCACCAACCACAACACACTGATCAATTGCAGTCTCGAATAACAATGGCAACATACAAACGAGCAACATCATGTGAATACAAATTCACCAGATTGCACAAGCAGTTTGCTGTCAGGATTCAGTATCGAAATGGACATTGTCATGCATTTTCAGTTCAAAGCAATTGATTTGGAATGCTTGATTGAACATGAAATTTCAGAAGCAGATATATGTAAATGAATAGTGAGGTATAGTATGCAACTAGCATGTGGTATAACACTCACACACACTCTACGTCTCTCATTATGAAGAATGAGAATTCGGGTAATATCGAGAGGATCATAATATCAGGGAATTCCACCAACCACAACACACTGATCAATTGCAGTCTCGAATAACAATGGCAACATACAAACGAGCAACATCATGTGAATACAAATTCACCAGATTGCACAAGCAGTTGGCTGTCAGGATTCAGTATCGAAATGGACATTGTCATGCATTTTCAGTTCAAAGCAATTGATTTGGAATGCTTGATTGAACATGAAATTTCAGAAGCAGATATATGTAAATGAATAGTGAGGTATAGTATGCAACTAGCATGTGGTATAACACTCACACACACTCTACGTCTCTCATTATGAAGAATGAGAATTCGGGTAATATCGAGAGGATCATAATATCAGGGAATTCCACCAACCACAACACACTGATCAATTGCAGTCTCGAATAACAATGGCAACATACAAACGAGCAACATCATGTGAATACAAATTCACCAGATTGCACAAGCAGTTGGCTGTCAGGATTCAGTATCGAAATGGACATTGTCATGCATTTTCAGTTCAAAGCAATCGATTTGGAATGCTTGATTGAACATGAAATTTCAGAAGCAGATATATGTAAATGAATAGTGAGGTATAGTATGCAACTAGCATGTGGTATAACACTCACACACACTCTACGTCTCTCATTATGAAGAATGAGAATTCGGGTAATATCGAGAGGATCATAATATCAGGGAATTCCACCAACCACAACACACTGATCAATTGCAGTCTCGAATAACAATGGCAACATCCAAACGAGCAACATCATGTGAATACAAATTCACCAGATTGCACAAGCAGTTGGCTGTCAGGATTCAGTATCGAAATGGACATTGTCATGCATTTTCAGTTCAAAGCAATTGATTTGGAATGCTTGATTGAACATGAAATTTCAGAAGCAGATATATGTAAATGAATAGTGAGGTATAGTATGCAACTAGCATGTGGTATAACACTCACACACACTCTACGTCTCTCATTATGAAGAATGAGAATTCGGGTAATATCGAGAGGATCATAATATCAGGGAATTCCACCAACCACAACACACTGATCAATTGCAGTCTCGAATAACAATGGCAACATACAAACGAGCAACATCATGTGAATACAAATTCACCAGATTGCACAAGCAGTTTGCTGTCAGGATTCAGTATCGAAATGGACATTGTCATGCATTTTCAGTTCAAAGCAATTGATTTGGAATGCTTGATTGAACATGAAATTTCAGAAGCAGATATATGTAAATGAATAGTGAGGTATAGTATGCAACTAGCATGTGGTATAACACTCACACACACTCTACGTCTCTCATTATGAAGAATGAGAATTCGGGTAATATCGAGAGGATCATAATATCAGGGAATTCCACCAACCACAACACACTGATCAATTGCAGTCTCGAATAACAATGGCAACATACAAACGAACAACATCATGTGAATACAAATTCACCAGATTGCACAAGCAATTGGCTCTCAGGATTCAGTATCGAAATGGACAGTGCCATTCAGTTTCAGTTCAATGCAATTGATTTGGAATACATGATTGTAGATGAAATTTCAGAAGCAGATATATGTAAATGAATAGTGAGGTATAGTATGCAACTAGCATGTGGTATAACACTCACACACACTCTACGTCTCTCATTATGAAGAATGAGAATTCGGGTAATATCGAGAGGATCATAATATCAGGGAATTCCACCAACCACAACACACTGATCAATTGCAGTCTCGAATAACAATGGCAACATACAAACGAGCAACATCATGTGAATACAAATTCACCAGATTGCACAAGCAGTTTGCTGTCAGGATTCAGTATCGAAATGGACATTGTCATGCATTTTCAGTTCAAAGCAATTGATTTGGAATACTTGATTGAACATGAAATTTCAGAAGCAGATATATGTAAATGAATAGTGAGGTATAGTATGCAACTAGCATGTGGTATAACACTCACACACACTCTACGTCTCTCATTATGAAGAATGAGAATTCGGGTAATATCGAGAGGATCATAATATCAGGGAATTCCACCAACCACAACACACTGATCAATTGCAGTCTCGAATAACAATGGCAACATACAAACGAACAACATCATGTGAATACAAATTCACCAGATTGCACAAGCAGTTGGCTGTCAGGATTCAGTATCGAAATGGACATTGTCATGCATTTTCAGTTCAAAGCAATTGATTTGGAATGCTTGATTGAACATGAAATTTCAGAAGCAGATATATGTAAATGAATAGTGAGGTATAGTATGCAACTAGCATGTGGTATAACACTCACACACACTCTACGTCTCTCATTATGAAGAATGAGAATTCGGGTAATATCGAGAGGATCATAATATCAGGGAATTCCACCAACCACAACACACTGATCAATTGCAGTCTCGAATAACAATGGCAACATACAAACGAGCAACATCATGTGAATACAAATTCACCAGATTGCACAAGCAGTTTGCTGTCAGGATTCAGTATCGAAATGGACATTGTCATGCATTTTCAGTTCAAAGCAATTGATTTGGAATGCTTGATTGAACATGAAATTTCAGAAGCAGATATATGTAAATGAATAGTGAGGTATAGTATGCAACTAGCATGTGGTATAACACTCACACACACTCTTCGTCTCTCATTATGAAGAATGAGAATTCGGGTAATATCGAGAGGATCATAATATCAGGGAATTCCACCAACCACAACACACTGATCAATTGCAGTCTCGAATAACAATGGCAACATACAAACGAGCAACATCATGTGAATACAAATTCACCAGATTGCACAAGCAGTTGGCTGTCAGGATTCAGTATCGAAATGGACATTGTCATGCATTTTCAGTTCAAAGCAATTGATTTGGAATACTTGATTGAACATGAAATTTCAGAAGCAGATATATGTAAATGAATAGTGAGGTATAGTATGCAACTAGCATGTGGTATAACACTCACACACACTCTACGTCTCTCATTATGAAGAATGAGAATTCGGGTAATATCGAGAGGATCATAATATCAGGGAATTCCACCAACCACAACACACTGATCAATTGCAGTCTCGAATAACAATGGCAACATACAAACGAGCAACATCATGTGAATACAAATTCACCAGATTGCACAAGCAGTTGGCTCTCATTATTCAGTATCTATATGGACAGCGCCACACAGTATCTTTTCAATGCAATTGAGTTCGAATACATGATTGTAGATGAAATTACAGAAGCAGATATATGTAAATGAATAGTGAGGTATAGTATGCAACTAGCATGTGGTTTAACACTCACACACACTCTTCGTCTCTCATTATGAAGAATGAGAATTCGGGTAATATCGAGAGGATCATAATATCAGGGAATTCCGACAACCACAACACACTGATCAATTGCAGTCTCGAATAACAATGGCAACATACAAACGAGCAACATCATGTGAATACAAATTCACCAGATTGCACAAGCAGTTTGCTGTCAGGATTCAGTATCGAAATGGACATTGTCATGCATTTTCAGTTCAAAGCAATTGATTTGGAATACTTGATTGAACATGAAATTTCAGAAGCAGATATATGTAAATGAATAGTGAGGTATAGTATGCAACTAGCATGTGGTTTAACACTCACACACACTCTTCGTCTCTCATTATGAAGAATGAGAATTCGGGTAATATCGAGAGGATCATAATATCAGGGAATTCCACCAACCACAACACACTGATCGATTGCAGTCTCGAATAACAATGGCAACATACAAACGAGCAACATCATGTGAATACAAATTCACCAGATTGCACAAGCAGTTGGCTGTCAGGATTCAGTATCGAAATGGACATTGTCATGCATTTTCAGTTCAAAGCAATTGATTTGGAATACTTGATTGAACATGAAATTTCAGAAGCAGATATATGTAAATGAATAGTGAGGTATAGTATGCAACTAGCATGTGGTATAACACTCACACACACTCTACGTCTCTCATTATGAAGAATGAGAATTCGGGTAATATCGAGAGGATCATAATATCAGGGAATTCCGACAACCACAACACACTGATCAATTGCAGTCTCGAATAACAATGGCAACATACAAACGAGCAACATCATGTGAATACAAATTCACCAGATTGCACAAGCAGTTGGCTGTCAGGATTCAGTATCGAAATGGACATTGTCATGCATTTTCAGTTCAAAGCAATTGATTTGGAATGCTTGATTGAACATGAAATTTCAGAAGCAGATATATGTAAATGAATAGTGAGGTATAGTATGCAACTAGCATGTGGTATAACACTCACACACACTCTACGTCTCTCATTATGAAGAATGAGAATTCGGGTAATATCGAGAGGATCATAATATCAGGGAATTCCGACAACCACAACACACTGATCAATTGCAGTCTCGAATAACAATGGCAACATACAAACGAGCAACATCATGTGAATAGAAATTCACCAGATTGCACAAGCAGTTTGCTGTCAGGATTCAGTATCGAAATGGACATTGTCATGCATTTTCAGTTCAAAGCAATTGATTTGGAATGCTTGATTGAACATGAAATTTCAGAAGCAGATATATGTAAATGAATAGTGAGGTATAGTATGCAACTAGCATGTGGTATAACACTCACACACACTCTACGTCTCTCATTATGAAGAATGAGAATTCGGGTAATATCGAGAGGATCATAATATCAGGGAATTCCGACCAACCACAACACACTGATCAATTGCAGTCTCGAATAACAATGGCAACATACAAACGAGCAACATCATGTGAATACAAATTCACCAGATTGCACAAGCAGTTTGCTGTCAGGATTCAGTATCGAAATGGACATTGTCATGCATTTTCAGTTCAAAGCAATTGATTTGGAATGCTTGATTGAACATGAAATTTCAGAAGCAGATATATGTAAATGAATAGTGAGGTATAGTATGCAACTAGCATGTGGTATAACACTCACACACACTCTACGTCTCTCATTATGAAGAATGAGAATTCGGGTAATATCGAGAGGATCATAATATCAGGGAATTCCGACAACCACAACACACTGATCGATTGCAGTCTCGAATAACAATGGCAACATACAAACGAACAACATCATGTGAATACAAATTCACCAGATTGCACAAGCAGTTGGCTGTCAGGATTCAGTATCGAAATGGACATTGTCATGCATTTTCAGTTCAAAGCAATCGATTTGGAATGCTTGATTGAACATGAAATTTCAGAAGCAGATATATGTAAATGAATAGTGAGGTATAGTATGCAACTAGCATGTGGTATAACACTCACACACACTCTACGTCTCTCATAATGAAGTTTGTGAATTCCGGTAATATCGAGAAGATCCTATTATAAGGGAATTCCACCATCTACAACGCACTGATCAATTGATGTCTCGAAGAACCATTGCAACATACAAACGAACAACATCATGTGAATACAAATTCACCAGATTGCACAAGCAGTTGGCTCTCATGATTCAGTATCGAAATGGACAGTTTCATGCATTTTCAGTTCAAAGCAATTGATTTGGAATGCTTGATTGAACATGAAATTTCAGAAGCAGATATATGTAAATGAATAGTGAGGTATAGTATGCAACTAGCATGTGGTATAACACTCACACACACTTTCCGTCTCTCAATATGAAGCTTGAGAATTCGGGTAATATCGAGAGGATCATAATATCAGGGAATTCCACCAACCACAACACACTGATCAATTGCAGTCTCGAATAACAATGGCAACATACAAACGAACAACATCATGTGAATACAAATTCACCAGATTGCACAAGCAGTTGGCTGTCAGGATTCAGTATCGAAATGGACATTGTCATGCATTTTCAGTTCAAAGCAATTGATTTGGAATGCTTGATTGAACATGAAATTTCAGAAGCAGATATATGTAAATGAATAGTGAGGTATAGTATGCAACTAGCATGTGGTATAACACTCACACACACTCTACGTCTCTCATTATGAAGAATGAGAATTCGGGTAATATCGAGAGGATCATAATATCAGGGAATTCCACCAACCACAACACACTGATCAATTGCAGTCTCGAATAACAATGGCAACATACAAACGAGCAACATCATGTGAATACAAATTCACCAGATTGCACAAGCAGTTTGCTGTCAGGATTCGGTATCGAAATGGACATTGTCATGCATTTTCAGTTCAAAGCAATTGATTTGGAATGCTTGATTGAACATGAAATTTCAGAAGCAGATATATGTAAATGAATAGTGAGGTATAGTATGCAACTAGCATGTGGTATAACACTCACACACACTCTTCGTCTCTCATTATGAAGAATGAGAATTCGGGTAATATCGAGAGGATCATAATATCAGGGAATTCCACCAACCACAACACACTGATCAATTGCAGTCTCGAATAACAATGGCAACATACAAACGAGCAACATCATGTGAATACAAATTCACCAGATTGCACAAGCAGTTGGCTGTCAGGATTCAGTATCGAAATGGACATTGTCATGCATTTTCAGTTCAAAGCAATTGATTTGGAATGCTTGATTGAACATGAAATTTCAGAAGCAGATATATGTAAATGAATAGTGAGGTATAGTATGCAACTAGCATGTGGTATAACACTCACACACACTCTACGTCTCTCATTATGAAGAATGAGAATTCGGGTAATATCGAGAGGATCATAATATCAGGGAATTCCACCAACCACAACACACTGATCAATTGCAGTCTCGAATAACAATGGCAACATACAAACGAACAACATCATGTGAATACAAATTCACCAGATTGCACAAGCAGTTGGCTGTCAGGATTCAGTATCGAAATGGACATTGTCATGCATTTTCAGTTCAAAGCAATTGATTTGGAATACTTGATTGAAGATGAAATTTCAGAAGCAGATATATGTAAATGAATAGTGAGGTATAGTATGCAACTAGCATGTGGTATAACACTCACACACACTCTTCGTCTCTCATTATGAAGAATGAGAATTCGGGTAATATCGAGAGGATCATAATATCAGGGAATTCCAACAACCACAACACACTGATCAATTGCAGTCTCGAATAACAATGGCAACATACAAACGAGCAACATCATGTGAATACAAATTCACCAGATTGCACAAGCAGTTTGCTGTCAGGATTCAGTATCGAAATGGACATTGTCATGCATTTTCAGTTCAAAGCAATTGATTTGGAATGCTTGATTGAACATGAAATTTCAGAAGCAGATATATGTAAATGAATAGTGAGGTATAGTATGCAACTAGCATGTGGTATAACACTCACACACACTCTACGTCTCTCATTATGAAGAATGAGAATTCGGGTAATATCGAGAGGATCATAATATCAGGGAATTCCGACAACCACAACACACTGATCAATTGCAGTCTCGAATAACAATGGCAACATACAAACGAGCAACATCATGTGAATACAAATTCACCAGATTGCACAAGCAGTTTGCTGTCAGGATTCAGTATCGAAATGGACATTGTCATGCATTTTCAGTTCAAAGCAATTGATTTGGAATACTTGATTGAACATGAAATTTCAGAAGCAGATATATGTAAATGAATAGTGAGGTATAGTATGCAACTAGCATGTGGTATAACACTCACACACACTCTTCGTCTCTCATTATGAAGAATGAGAATTCGGGTAATATCGAGAGGATCATAATATCAGGGAATTCCACCAACCACAACACACTGATCAATTGCAGTCTCGAATAACAATGGCAACATACAAACGAGCAACATCATGTGAATACAAATTCACCAGATTGCACAAGCAGTTGGCTGTCAGGATTCAGTATCGAAATGGACATTGTCATGCATTTTCAGTTCAAAGCAATTGATTTGGAATGCTTGATTGAACATGAAATTTCAGAAGCAGATATATGTAAATGAATAGTGAGGTATAGTATGCAACTAGCATGTGGTATAACACTCACACACACTCTACGTCTCTCATTATGAAGAATGAGAATTCGGGTAATATCGAGAGGATCATAATATCAGGGAATTCCACCAACCACAACACACTGATCAATTGCAGTCTCGAATAACAATGGCAACATCCAAACGAACAACATCATGTGAATACAAATTCACCAGATTGCACAAGCAGTTTGCTGTCAGGATTCAGTATCGAAATGGACATTGTCATGCATTTTCAGTTCAAAGCAATTGATTTGGAATGCTTGATTGAACATGAAATTTCAGAAGCAGATATATGTAAATGAATAGTGAGGTATAGTATGCAACTAGCATGTGGTATAACACTCACACACACTCTACGTCTCTCATTATGAAGAATGAGAATTCGGGTAATATCGAGAGGATCATAATATCAGGGAATTCCACCAACCACAACACACTGATCAATTGCAGTCTCGAATAACAATGGCAACATACAAACGAGCAACATCATGTGAATACAAATTCACCAGATTGCACAAGCAGTTGGCTGTCAGGATTCAGTATCGAAATGGACATTGTCATGCATTTTCAGTTCAAAGCAATTGATTTGGAATGCTTGATTGAACATGAAATTTCAGAAGCAGATATATGTAAATGAATAGTGAGGTATAGTATGCAACTAGCATGTGGTATAACACTCACACACAATCGTACACTG
>OX103890.1:48243288-48267783 GCA_944470375.2 Schistosoma guineensis | reverse complement strand
AAGTTGACGTGCCTGCATCTCACACTTGATGTTCATTGTCTGTCACTCCAACTCAATTACGTTCTCGTCAGACAGCATCGCGTTATCCACTCAGCTACTGAGTGCTCACAGCCACTTGCTTGTGCAATCCCGTCAATCTCAAATTCACTTGACATTGTTCACTTGAATGTTCTCATTCATGTTCAGCACTGCAATTGATCAGTGTGTTATTGGCATATGTGAATTCTCTGCATACTGTGCATTCTGTGCATACTCTGCATAATATGCGTAATATGCTACTTTGCACAATGTGCGTATTGCCTCGATGTCACAATAATTCTCAAGCATTTTAAGCAATAATAGATAGTGGTTAGCAGTGGAATGCAGGAGGCGTGTCATCTCATATTTGATACTGGTCTGCTGGACGTGCCTGCATCTCACACTTGATGTTCATTGTCTGTCACTCCAACTCAATTACGTTCTCGTCAGACAGCATCGCGTTATACACAGAGCCACTGAATGCTCACAGCCACTTGCTTATGCAATCCCGTCAACTTCAAATTCACTTGATTTTGTTCACATGAAACTTCCCATTGATGTTCAGCACTGCAATTGATCAGTGTGTTATTGGCATATGTGCATTCTGTGCATACTGTGCATTCTGTGCATACTCTGCATAATATGCGTAATATGCTGCTTAGCAAAATGTGCATATTGCCTCGATATCACAATAATTCTCAAGCATTTTGAGGAAACATGGATAGTGGTTAGCAGTGGAATGCAGGAGGCGCGTCTCCTCCTATTTGGCACTGGTCAGCTGCACGTGCCTGCATCTCACATTTGATGTTCATTGTCTGTCACTCCAACTCAATTACGTTCTCGTCAGACAGCATCGCGTTATACACAGAGCCACTGAATGCTCACAGCCACTTGTTTGTGCAATCCCGTCAATATAGAATTCACTTGATATTGTTCACATGAAACTTCCCATTCACGTTCAGCACTGCAATTGATCAGTGTGTTATTGGCATATGTGAATTCTCTGCATTCTGTGCATTCTGTGCATACTCTGCATAATATGCGTAATATGCTGCTTAGCACAATGTGAGTATTGCTTCGATATCACATTAATTCACAAGCATTGTGAACAAACATGGATAGTGTTTGGCAGTGGAATGCATGATGCCAGTGACCTCCTATTTGGTACTGGTCAGCTGCACGTGCCTACATCTCACATTTGATGTTCATTGTCTGGCACTCCAACTCAGTAACGTTCACTTGAAACGCCATCGCGTTATCCACTCAGCTACTGAGTGCTCACAGCCACTTGCTTGTGCAATCCCGTCAATCTCAAATTCACTTGACATTGTTCACTTGAATGTTCTCATTCATGTTCAGCACTGCAATTGATCAGTGTGTTATTGGCATATGTGAATATTGTGCATACTCTGCATAATATGCGTAATATGCTACTTTGCACAATGTGCGTATTGCCTCGATATCACAATAATTCTCAAGCATTTTAAGCAATAATAGATAGTGGTTAGCAGTGGAATGCAGGAGGCGTGTCATCTCATATTTGATACTGGTCTGCTGGACGTGCCTGCATCTCACACTTGATGTTCATTGTCTGTCACTCCAACTCAATTACGTTCTCGTCAGACAGCATCGCGTTATACACAGAGCCACTGAATGCTCACAGCCACTTGCTTATGCGATCCCGTCAATATCGAATTCACTTGAATTTGTTCACATGAAACTTCCCATTGATGTTCAGCACTGCAATTGATCAGTGTGTTATTGGCATATGTGAATTCTCTGCATACTGTGCATTCTGTGCATACTCTGCATAATATGCGTAATATGCTACTTTGCACAATGTGCGTATTGCCTCGATGTCACAATAATTCTCAAGCATGTTAAGCAAACATGGATAGTGTTTAACAGTGGAATGCAGGAGGCGCGTCTCCTCCTATTTGGCACTGGTCAGCTGCACGTGCCTGCATCTCACACTTGATGTTCATTGTCTGTCACTCCAACTCAATTACGTTCTCGTCAGACAGCATCGCGTTATACACAGAGCCACTGAATGCTCACAGCCACTTGCTTATGCAATCCCGTCAACTTCAAATTCACTTGAATTTGTTCAAATGAAACTTCCCATTGATGTTCAGCACTGCAATTGATCAGTGTGTTATTGGCATATGTGAATTCTCTGCATACTGTGCATTCTGTGCATACTCTGCATAATATGCGTAATATGCTACTTTGCACAATGTGCGTATTGCCTCGATATCACAATAATTCTCAAGCATGATATTCAAACATGGATAGTGTTTAACAGTGGAATGCAGGAGGCGCGTCTCCTCATATTTGGCACTGGTCAGCTGCACGTGCCTGCATCTCACACTTGATGTTCATTGTCTGTCACTCCAACTCAATTACGTTCTCGTCAGACAGCATCGCGTTATACACAGAGCCACTGAATGCTCACAGCCACTTGCTTGTGCGATCCCGTCAATCTCGAATTCATTGAATTTGTTCACATGAAACTTCCCATTGATGTTCAGCACTGCAATTGATCAGTGTGTTATTGGCATATGTGCATTCTGTGCATACTCTGCATAATATGCGTAATATGCTAATTTGCACAATGTGCGTATTGCCTCGATATCACAATAATTCTCAAGGACTGTAAGCAAATATAGATAGTGGTAAGCAGTGGAATGCTGGAGGCGTGTCATCTCATATTTGGCACTGGTGAGCTGCACGTGCCTGCATCTCACATTTGATTTTCATTGTCTGTCACTCCAACTCAATTACGTTCTCGTCAGACAGCATCGCGATATACATAGAGCCACTGAATGCTCACAGCCACTTGCTTGTGCAATCCCGTCAATCTCGAATTCACTTGAATTTGTTCAAATGAAACTTCCCATTGATGTTCAGCACTGCAATTGATCAGTGTGTTATTGGCATATGCGCATTCTGTGCATACTCTGCTCAATATGCGTAATATGCTAATTTGCACATTGTGCGTATTGCCTCGATATCACAATAATTCTCAAGCATTGTAAGCAAACATGGATAGTGGTTAGCAGTGGAATGCAGGAGGCGTGTCATCTCATATTTGATACTGGTCTGCTGGACGTGCCTGCATCTCACACTTGATGTTCATTGTCTGTCACTCCAACTCAATTACGTTCTCGTCAGACAGCATCGCGTTATACACAGAGCCACTGAATGCTCACAGCCACTTGCTTGTGCGATCCCGTCAATCTCGAATTCACTTGAATTTGTTCACATGAAACTTCCCATTGATGTTCAGCACTGCAATTGATCAGTGTGTTATTGGCATATGCGCATTCTGTGCATACTCTGCATAATATGCGTAATATGCTAACTTGCACATTGTGCCTATTGCCTCGATGTCACAATAATTCTCAAGCACTGTAAGCAAATATAGATAGTGGTAAGCAGTGGAATGCTGGAGGCGCGTCTCCTCCTATTTGGCACTGGTCAGCTGCACGTGCCTGCATCTCACACTTGATGTTCATTGTCTGTCACAACAACTCAACTACGTTCTCGTCAGACAGCATCGCGTTATACACAGAGCCACTGAATGCTCACAGCCACTTGCTTGTGCGATCCCGTCAATCTTGAATTCATTGAATTTGTTCACATGAAACTTCCTATTCATGAACAGAACTGCAATTGGTCAATGTGTTATTGGGATATGTGCATTCTGTGCATACTCTGCATAATATGCGTAATATGCTACTTTGCACATTGTGCGTATTGCCTCGATATCACAATAATTCTCAAGTATTGTAAGCAATAATAGATTGTGTCCAGCAGTGGAATGCTGGAGGCGTGTCATCTCATATTTGGCACTGGTCAGCTGCACGTGCCTGCATCTTACATTTGATGTTCATTGTCTGTCACTCCAACTCAATTACGTTCTCGTCAGACAGCATCGCGGTATACATAGAGCCATTGAATGCTCACAGCCACTTGCTTGTGCAATCCCGTAAATCTCGAATTCACTTGATTTTTTTCAAATGAAACTTCCCATTGAAGTTCAGTACTGCAATTGATCAGTGTGTGATTGGCATATGTGCATTCTGTGCATACTCTGTTAAATATGCGTAATATGCTACTTTGCACAATGTGCGTATTGCCTCGATATCACAATAATTCTCAAGCATTGTAAGCAATAATAGATAGTGTTTAGCAGTGGAATGCAGGAGGCGCGTCTCCTCCTATTTGGCACTGGTCAGCTGCACGTGCCTGCATCTCACATTTGATGTTCATTGTCTGTCACAACAACTCAACTACGTTCTCGTCAGACAGCATCGCGTTATACACAGAGCCACTGAATGCTCACAGCCACTTGCTTGTGCGATCCCGTCAATCTTGAATTCATTGAATTTGTTCACATGAAACTTCCTATTCATGAACAGAAATGCAATTGGTCAATGTGTTATTGGGATATGTGCATTCTGTGCATACTCTGCATAATATGCGTAATATGCTAATTTGCACATTGTGCGTATTGCCTCGATATCACAATAATTCTCAAGTATTGTAAGCAATAATAGATTGTGTCCAGCAGTGGAATGCTGGAGGCGTGTCATCTCATATTTGGCACTGGTCAGCTGCACGTGCCTGCATCTTACATTTGATGTTCATTGTCTGTCACTCCAACTCAATTACGTTCTCGTCAGACAGCATCGCGATATACATAGAGCCATTGAATGCTCACAGCCACTTGCTTGTGTAATCCCGTCAATCTCAAATTCACTTGACTTTGTTCAAATGATTCTTCCCATTGAAGTTCAGTACTGCAATTGATCAGTGTGTGATTGGCATATGTGCATTCTGTGCATACTCTGCATAATATGCGCAATATGCTAATTTGCACATTGTGCGTATTGCCTCGATATCACAATAATTCTCAAGCATTGTAAGCAATAATAGATAGTTTCCAGCAGTGGAATGCAGGAGGCGTGTCATCTCATATTTGATACTGGTCTGCTGGACGTGCCTGCATCTCACACTTGATGTTCATTGTCTGTCACTCCAAATCAGTTACGTTCTCGTCAGACAGCATCGCGTTATACACAGAGCCACTGAATGCTCACAGCCACTTGCTTGTGCGATCCCGTCAATCTCGAATTCACTTGAATTTTTTCACATGAAATTCCCAGTGATGTTCAGAACTGCAATTGATCAGTGTGTTATTGGCATATGTGCATTCTGTGCATACACTGCATAATTCACATACTTTGCACAATGTCCGTATTGCCTCGATGTCACAATATTTCTCAAGCATTGTAAGCAAACATGAATAGTGGTTAGCAGTGGAATGCAGGAGGCGCGTCTCCTCCTATTTGGCACTGGTCAGCTGCACGTGCCTGCATCTCACATTTGATTTTCATTGTCTGTCACTCCAACTCAATTACGTTCTCGTCAGACAGCATCGCGTTATACACAGAGCCAGTGAATGCTCACAGCCCCTTGCTTTTGCAATCCTGTCAATCTCGAATTCACTTGATATTGTTCACATGAAACTTCCCATTGACGTTCAGCACTGCAATTGATCAGTGTGTTATTGGCATATGTGCGTACTGTGCATACTCTGCATAATATACACACTTTGCACAATGTGCATATTGCCTCGATATCACAATAATTCTCAAGCATTGTAAGCAAACATGGATAGTGGTTAGCAGTGGAATGCAGGAGGCGCGTCTCCTCCTATTTGGCACTGGTCAGCTGCACGTGCCTGCATCTCACATTTGATGTTCATTGTCTGTCACTCCAACTCAACTACGTTCTCGTCAGACAGCATCGCGATATACATAGAGCCATTGAATGCTCACAGCCACTTGCTTCTGCAATCCCGTAAATCTCGAATTCACATGATTTTGTTCAAATGAAAATTCACATTGATGTTCAGCGCTGCAATTGGTCAGTGTGTAATTGGCATATGTGCATTCTGTGCATACACTGCTAAATATGCGTAATATGCTAATTTGCACATTGTGCGTATTGCCTCGATATCACAATAATTCTCAAGCATTGTAAGCAATAATAGATAGTGGTATGCAGTGGAATGCACGAGGCGTGTCATCTCATATTTGATACTGGTCTGCTGGTCGTGCCTGCATCTCACACTTGATGTTCATTGTCTGTCACAACAACTCAACTACGTTCTCGTCAGACAGCATCGCGTTATACACAGAGCCACTGAATGCTCACAGCCACTTGCTTGTGCGATCCCGTCAATCTTGAATTCATTGAATTTGTTCACATGAAACTTCCCATTCATGAACAGTACTGCAATTGATCAGTGTGTTATTGGCATATGTGCATTCTGTGCATACTCTGCATAATATGCGTAATATGCTACTTTGCACAATGTGCGTATTGCCTCGATATCACAATAATTCTCAAGCATTGTAAGCAGTAACTGATAGTGTCCAGCAGTGGAATGCAGGAGGCGTGTCATCTCATATTTGATACTGGTCTGCTGGAAGTTCCTGCATCTCACATTTGATGTTCATTGTCTGTCACTCCAACTCAATTACGTTCTCGTCAGACAGCATCGCGTTATACACAGAGCCACTGAATGCTCACAGCCACTTGCTTGTGCAATCCCGTCAACTTCAAATTCACTTGATTTTGTTCACATGAAACTTCCCATTGATGTTCAGCACTGCAATTGATCAGTGTGTTATTGGCATATGTGAATCATTCTGTGCATACTCTGCTTAATATGCGTAATATGCTGCTTAGCACAAAGCGCTCATTGCCTCGATGTCACAATAATTCTCAAGCATTGTAAGCAAACATGGATAGTGGTTAGCAGTGGAATGCAGGAGGCGTGTCATCTCATATTTGATACTGGTCTGCTGGACGTGCCTGCATCTCACACTTGATGTTCATTTTCTGTCTCTCGAACTCACTACCTTTTTTTTCAAGTTCCTTCTCACTCTTCACTCAGTTACTGAGCGCTCACAGCCACTTTCTTTTGCATTTCGTTCATTTGTATTTTCTCTTAGAGTTGTTCATTTGAATCTTCCCATTCATGTTCAGCACTGCAGTTGATCATTGTGTTATTGACCTATGTGCATAATTTGCATTCGTCGCGTATTCTTTGAATATAACGTTAATTCTTTTGTATTTTAGAGAAACATTTTTGTTGGTTTATCACTGTAATCTAGGTTGCCTTGTTACTCGTCTCTTTCCTGTTTTCTTCGTTCATCCAATTATTTGTTTCACTTTCTTTAATTTTATTCAATGTTTCTCTTAGTCTCTTCTCGCTCGTCTGCTTCATTCCGCGGTAATACAAATTTTTTGGTCTTGTATTCTGATTTCACCGTTTTAAAATTGGAACCTCTTTTCATTATATCGGTACAGTCGAGCGAAATGTTTTACAATTTTCCTGCACTTTATATTATGTTGTTGGCTGCAACAAAACATCACCTCCATGCTGGGCATATGGAGATTGGCACTATAAGTGGTTTCGCCCGTATAAAGAACACTGTTGCAGTAAGTATCATCTGAACTGTTTTATAGAATCCAGCTGCTGAAAAAGAAGCCATATGCGTTATTCTTGAATACCCTTATTCAAGAATACAGGTCTGGCTCGTCAAGAAAAAAAATTTTGGTATCACACAATCAAGCACGAAATTGAGACCAAAGAAAGTGCGTAACCTTAGATACTGATAAACATCTTACTCGCCTTCAGCTTGATACAGCTCCCGATATTAACCTAATCAGCCCAGAAACTTGGAAGAACGTTGGAAGACCCACAGTTTTCCCAAGAGCACAACTGGCACACAGTGCATTAGGGAGGAAGTTAAATATTGTTGGAGAAGTGCCATGCACTGTTTCTAAAGGTACTGTAACAACGAATGCAACAATATATCCTACAAGGAATCCAGCACTCGATTTAATGGGGTTAGATCTTATGAAGACACTTAAACTAGCAGATTATCCTATTAACAGCATCTGTATACCAATCAGAACTGACAACCCCTTAAAGTAAAGCCAGAAAAACGCGGTGCTACAAAGACACCATCACGTGTTTAAAGAAGGATTGAAAAAATGTACGAATTCCAAAGCATTGCTAACCCTAAACCCCGCAACAACACTCGTGTTTCGACCTGAAAGACCTGAAACTTATGCTGCTCCTCCAATAACTGAACAAGAAATACAACGAACTCAGTAAATGGGTGTTATCGAACCTGTGAACTTCTCGAACTTGGCCGCACTCATAGTGTTGATCAAGAAGTCGAATGGAAATGTCCGTCTATGTGCAGACTACTCCACGGGATTAAATGAAGCTCTAGAGTCCCACCAGTATCCGTTACTCTCACCAGAAGATCTTTTCGCTGAGCTGAACGGTGGCGAAATTGAACTTACCAAACGCGTATCTACAAATTCCGGTATCTGATTAAAGCAATGATCTCCTGACCATCAACACACACAAAGGTTTGTTCCGGTATAACAGACTACCTATTGAGGTGAAAACGGCGCCCTCTATTTTCTAACAAATTATAGATACCATGTCACAATGTATTCCAGGGGCAGCGGCTTATTTGGATGACATCATAATTATGGACCAACAGACGAAACTGAACCAGGTACTAGAACGCATAGCCGATTATGGTTTTTGCCTACAAGCGGAAAACTTTGACTTCTATATGCAACATGTACGGTACCTTGGGTTCATAATAGATAAAGATGAAAGACGACCAGATCCAGAGAACATTGAAGCTGTGAGGACAATGCCTAGACACAGGGACATTACTACCCTACGATCGTTCTAGTGATTAGTCGGCCATTATTGTACTCTTCTCCCCTACCCCCATCGTCTACGTGCTCTATTAAACTACCTACTACAAAAGAATACAAGCTGGAATAGGTCTGCGGACTGTGAAGCATCTTTCGAGAAAACCAAGCAAATCCCAGCTTTCAATCTCTTATTGACATTTTACCCTAATAACGGACCATAAGTCACTACTTGCAGTTTCTAGGTCAAAGAAAGGAATTACTGTTCATACAGCTAACTGACTCCAACAATGGGCAATCACACTTCTGGGTTACGACTTCAAGTATCAGTCTACTACCGCCTTTGGGCAAGCTGACGCATTGTCAAGATTAATAGGCTCCCAATCAAAAACCACAGAGGAGCCTCCCGTCACAAATATAAATGCTGAGAAAGAAGTTCTTCGCTTATCGGATGACGCAGTCAATGGACTCCCAGTAACCTTTGAAACTATCAAGAAGATCACTGAAAGTAATAAGACATTGAGCACATTTAAATGCTTTCTTTCGACCAACTGGCCAAACACTCGCCTTGACGGAGAACCTTTGCAATATTTTCGCCGACGAGACTCACTAATGGTTGTCGACTCGTGGATCATCTTCGGTGATTGAATTGTTATTGCGAAGTTATCACGTCACAAGGTTCTCAACCAGTTTCACAGTGGTCATCCTCGAATCAATAGAATGAAATCGCTGACTCAAAGTTATGCTTATTGGTCGTCAATGGAAAAATATATCGAGAATAAATGCTGTACCTGTCCATCATATATTCAAGCCCCTAAGATTTCCCTGAAATGCGAACCTCAGTATTGGCCAACGCCTGCATATATATATATATATATATATATATATATATATATATATATATATTTATATATGTAAGATTTGAGTTATTAAATATGAAATATTAAAACTTACTGAGAATAACGTCTACTTGTTACTTCCAAGGATCATCCTCTTCGAACGTGCAACTGTAGACGGTTAAGAAACAACTACACAAAGTGTAACTGCCAGTTAAAGAAATATTAGTTCTCAAATGTCAAACTAAAGAATAATACTGCACAACGATTACGAATAATCAATTATAGAAAACTGAATTAACTATATTATGAAGAGCACTTTATGGGGTACAACAAATCATAACCACTTTCCATTGTAATTAAGTACTTTAGCTTGAAGGAATATCTAACATTTATAAACAAACTATTGAACAAAATTACCTATAGTTATCTGGTTTGTTTATAAAAACAATCTTTAAGCTTGTTATATCTCGATGAGAATGATGAACAGTAACTTTTGGGATCACTTTGTGGACCAATAGTATACGTATATTTTTATTGTAATAATTGTTAAGTAATTAAACTACTCATATTCTCGTTCCTCTTATCATAAGCTTTATTTTGACCTGTGAACGAATATTATGCGACTTACCATTCTCGAATTATGCCCTGTCTATTAATGACTACCTTCCTCATTCACAGCCACGTTTGGCTAAATCCTGTACAAATGTTGTTCCGTATTTTATGGTATGATGTCGTCCGTTTGGTTGGTATATAAACCTAGCATGTTTGAAATAAATTATTCATATTGCAGAGGCTGAGAGTGGTGTTCTAGACTAGACAGGTTCGGCTAGGCAGGAAACAGAACTGGTAAAGGCTCAAGACTGCTCGTACGGGTTTTATGTGTTATTGGTCTGTTTGATAAATCACTGTTCTCGAATTGGCGGTATCATTACGTTATACATCAAAAGGACACAGGCACAAGTTATAACAAAACTGACCCTTACATAAAAAATAACAATTTTCGAAGTATTATAAATATACTTTTCAAGTGTTAATCTCCAATATATTTGTTGTTGTAGGCTGTTTAAATTTCAAGACAGCAAGACTGGTTATTGATGTTTATTGTGAATTGGCGTTGCTGAGATGGTAATTCGATGCGTTTCTGATAAACTTATCATTCTATCTTCCAGCTAATCGTATCTAATGAGTTTGACAAAGAATATATTTGTTCATAAAATTATTTTTTTAAGCCTATTTGTTACATGCATAGCATCGATGGTTTTTGTAATGCCATGTTCCATGGCCAAGCAGAGGATACGAATGCTAGAAATTTACGGTGAGTTTGAAATATAAATTTTCTGCAATCTTGGGTCTCGTTTAGACTGTTCGTCAGGCAATGTTATATATTTGGCGTAAATTAATTCTGGATTTATACAAATTCAGTCTACAACACTGTGTTAATCGAAAAATATAATCAACAGTACCTCGTACATAATCCAGGTTCAAACCACTGTCTACTTCATATCTTCATTACTTAGAAGCAAGAGTAATCCAGGCGAGTTTCATAATTTTATTAGATTATTTCGTACTTTATTTATGATGCGTGATAACATTTCGTAGTTGCTTTCACGTAAGGTAGTCATATATTCTGTCACTGCCGTCAACTTTTAGTCGAAATCATGTATATTTATGACTCATTAGTCGACATACTGTGGTAAAACATATTGCATGTACACGAGCACGCTTAGTCCATTTCCCAAGTACACATGTTGTCGTACTTAATATGTCACTTAACGCCAGGTAATAAGCTCTTTGTATCAGCCTTTTACGAAATGGCCACGTTACATGAACCCTCTAAACTTTAATTACATTGGTGGTTACCATTTAATTAGTGTTTACTAAACTCTTTGTATTTGCTGTTATTTCACACGGTAAATCATGACTCGATTTCCTTATTACACGACAGTCATTTTAATCCTGTTTTCGATTTATTTACATGCCATACGGGTTTGGAAACTAACTTAACGTCCTCGGAAATTCTCCACGAACCCCACCATAGTTTTCGTATATGTTTTTATTCACACATCCAACTGTTACGCTAATAATACCTAAACGAACGTTCAGTGTAACTGTCAGTATACGTAAGAACGATGTTCTTTAGATTTGGCTTAATAACACATCTTTACTGTTGTAGTTATTCTACTCCGACGTCCTACTTTATTTTATGAAGTATTATTTCCTCGTAGCTGTTATCTCACAGATGATTTCGGTACATTAATCGGCTGTTCAAATACTCAACGATCCAAAACCTGTCCAGTTCAATTGGTGGTCTGAAGACAATATCATTCGCGTGAACCATCAGTTTATGCAAACTGAAAACGACATTGTCGCCTCTATCCCAACACTGACAGCGTTTTTCACTGGTATCATTGACATGAGTCCAGAGCGACACTCTTGGTTTCTTATGTTCTTTTCGATATTTTTCTGTTCACTAATCGAACAAACACGCAGCACTCATCGTTTATCATTTTTTAAAGACTTCATCGTCCCACCTCTACTGTCGGTTTGTAGCCTTCGACCCTAACTGACTGTAACAGCAGTCGCCGACTTTTCAAACTCTGACTACAAGTTGATTTATAACTTCGCACAACGAAACCACGACCACTCTTCACGGTCATACTTCTGTGCTAACGGTTAAATATAGATGTATTTAGAAGCTGTCAACGTCACCGTCTGACATTCCGCTTTATATCAATGGCAGTATAGACATCGGCATCGATTGATAACACACTTATCGTACTATCGCTATAGCATCATTACTCTTGCGGCAAACTTAACACTTCTCATCGGAGAAAGTCAATTACTTGTCAAAGCTATATATTTCAGTGTGACTTGATAGAACAATAAAACGTTTTGTACTTTCCGTTATTTCTTTGGTTACTTGCTTAACGTTTAACCAACGTTCTACTAACATATTATTACTCACTGTTTTCTCAATCAATTTCAGCCGCCTACTTTCCATTTTGTTTTACAGCTCGGCCGGCCGAGCTAGTCCAAGCGACTTCCCAGAAGTCCTTTACGAGGCAACCTAATCTATTCTTAAGGACTAAGGATAGTATCAGACTATGATTTACTAATTTCTTTTCCTCATTTATTGTTAACATACCTAGGTTCCTGCCTAGAGGATTTGATGATCCCCTGCTACTAGACACGGAAGCTTCTTCTATTGCGCCCACAACCATCTGAATACCCAGAAGATTCCTATTAACCGTTTGGTAATCTCCAGCGCGCGACTACTCCCAATATGTTTGGCACCGATTCGAACGGCTGTTAAATGTGGTGGAGTATGTCTCTAAGCCCCAGCCAAATCATCCGGCAGTGGGTCGTCGAATATCGAGCAAATCATCGATCCCCTCAAGGTCATGGATAACCAACGCGCATCGATTAATCCTATACCATGGACTGGCTCATGCGGCAGTGGTCTTGCTTTCGATCGTATCTACTTTAACTAATATATTTCCGTAACAACGTCCTCTGTGTTACATAGTCTTCAAAGCATCTATGGTACCTTGATACGTCGATGGGGTAGTCCACGTAAGGTGCTGACCATGAGGTGTGACTTCGACATTAACTAGTTTGTCACATTCACGTCTAACTAGAGTAGGCCTCCAATCATTTTTGATATAGATAATCTACGTTGGTGATCTACAAAGTCTCAGCACGGATACAGAAGGCTCGACTAGCTTTTGACAACTTGCGTCATTTATGGAGTAGGCGAGATATCCGTTTATCATCCAAAGGACGTGTTTACTGTGCAGTAGTTCGTTCCGTTCTGCTTTATGGCAGTGAAATATGGCCGATAGAAGTAGAGGATATTCGTAGGTAACTAGTATTTCATCATAGTTTTCTTCGGAACATTGCTCGTATATCCTGGGTCCTTCGAGTAAGTAATGCATTTATTAGGAAATGGGTACTAGGTAAGGATGGAAAATCTATTGTTGAAGTAGTGAAACTTCATCAGTTAAGATGGCTGGAACGCGTGCTACGTATGCCCAACGACCGACTACCTCAACGTGCGATGTTCAGTGGTATAGGGGTAGGTTGTAAGAAAGCTAGGGGCGGTCAGACCAAAACATGGCACAAGTCTATGAAGTCTCTGACAAGTGGACTGAGTCATGTTGTTAGATGTAGACTACCTGGTTGGAGACCGCAAGATGATAGCAACCGATGATTAGCGACCTTGAATGACATGGCTCAGGTACATACTCTTTGTGTTCTCCCAAATTCTAATCTGAATCCTCCTTGTCTCATTTTTCTCTTCCCAAATTTATTTCATTGAAATATACTCTAAATAAGATCTTCAAACCCTAATGTTTCCGATTACTGCTTACATACGCTTATCGCCCCCACCACCACGGGATTTGAATCGACAAGTGCATCTATGTGCTGTGTTATGGCTTGAATACAGTGGTCTTGAGTGCTGTTAGAGGTATGAGGGCGGTTATCATTTCCCGGTTGCCCACACCGTTGAAGAGTTGTTCTGGAGTTACCTGAAAAAGAAATCGGATTAGAGGTGGTCTTAGTGACCTGAGAGCGCGACCGCAGTGCCCAAGGGACAACTGCTTGAGGTCGGTCACACACGACCATTTCATGGGTAATTTTTGGGACCCTACCGCCGGAGACGGATATCCGTGGGCTAAGACAAGGTGTGCATTTCCAGGGTCGACTTTTCTAACCCCACTCCTCCTTGTGGGAAGGCAGCACCGCTGCCATACTGGTTGTCTGAAGGAAACACCTTGCTGCTGTCACACCTCTATACAGTCAGCAGTACGACTTCGCCTTCGGACCTTGGGTTTGTTGCTTTTAATCTTACCGCTCTTCAACCGACCTGTCTAACATGATAGGACCTTGAGGAACAGTTGTTCCAGCCAGTATGGCTCGGTTGTTTCATCACGATAGGCAAGTCTGACCGCCACGTCAAGGTAGCAACAACTGTCCGGTTATGGCGACTCGAACTGATGCGCGTACGTACGAAGTTTTACGTTGTTACTGATTGATCGCTAACAAATACATCTCGACTACAGTCATCAACTGCCTTCTGATATTTGGCTTCCGGGGTGTCTTCCCGGGTAACTGGCATGTGATCTTCCTGTAGTGGTGACCATAGTCAAACGTGACTCGACATCACACTACACATCTATTGAAACTTAATAAAGTAATGTAGCGGAAAGGTGCCGAAGATTGATCTTAGATCCACCTCAAGTCAATGTTGTTTTTTTAATGAGTCGCATTTTGAGACTCCATATTGTCAACAGGACCATAACCCCGGACAGGTTCTTCGGCATCTGAGAGAAATACAGTGAACCAATGGTCCCACTGAAGTTCACAAAAGTAATAGCCATAAACAAAGCCTAAGTAACCACTGCCACTACCATGATTCACAATCACAAATAAATGGAAACAGCTGGTCGACTATTCATCATTAACTACTTGGGAAGTAACTCGTTTGGACGTAACTATTAGTTTCATTACGTTGTAGATTTGAAATCGTATGGTTAGTTATTAATAAAGGTTCATTCCCGACCGTTGTTGCTACCTTGACGTGGCGTTCGGGCTTGCCTATCGTGATGAAACAACCGAGCTATACTGGCTGGAACAACTGTTCCTCAAGGTCCTATCATGTCAGACAGGTCGGTTGAAGAGCGGTAAGATTAAAAGCAACAAACCCAAGTTCCGAAGGCGAAGTCGTACTGCTGACTGTACAGAGGTGTGACAGCTGTAAGGTGTTTCCTTCAGACAACCAGTATGACAGCGATGCTGCCTTCCCACAAAGAGGGGTGGGGTTAGGAAAGGTCGACCCTAAAAATGCACACCTCACCTTACCTCACGGATTTCCGTCTCCGGCGGTAAGGCCCTTTGAAGAACGGAGCTAACACACCAAAAACCTCCCACGAAAAAGCCGTGCGCGATCGGCCTCAAGCAGTTGTCCCTTGGGCACTGCGGTCACGCTCTCAGGTCACTGAGACCACCTCTAATCCAATTTCCTTTTCAGGTACCTCCAGAATAACCCTTTCTTGGTGTGGGCAACCGGGAAATGATAACCGCCCTCATACCTCTAACAGCACTCGAAACCACTGTATTCATAATCAACCTCCGTCTTCACTTCCTATTATTCCTCCTACATCGACTTTCAACTCTAAACCTCCTCTTTCGGCTTCCTCCTCAAGTGTCACCATAGCCAACGATTCTAGTGCTCAAAACTCTGTCCCAGGTCTACTGAAACCTCGCTCCAAACTACACATTGGAGCCTTCAACGTACGCACCTTATGTCAAATCGGTCAGCAGGCTTCTTTGGCTAAAACCCCAGAGTCTCTTTCCATTGATGTGTGCTGTGTCTCCGAAACACGCACACAGGATTCCAGTGTGGTCATTCACTTGACTTCACCTCGGCAAGACAGAGAGCCAACGAGATACACCCTCCGTGTATCTGGTGACCCGATGGCCAGTTCTCGTGGACTGGCAGGTGTAGGCATAGCACTAAGCATGAGGGCGGAACAAGCACTGCTAGAGTGGATTCCCGTCAACAGTCGTCTATGTGCTGTTCGGTTAAACGGCTCCGTAAAAACTCGGAAGGATAGGGATACACGTCGTTGCCTTTTCGTCGTTTCTGCGACCACGCCCTAATACGGGCACGCATCTGCTTGCGCCTCACTGGACGCAAAAAAGCCACAGTAAAAAGACCCATTAGAACCGAACTGAGTAGCGAGGAAACCAAAAGTAGGTTCCAGGAACAACTGAGGTCACGATTAGGTAGTTCTAAAGACGAGGTTGACCTAGTTGTTGCTTGGAAAGGCATACAAACAGCAGTGACATCTATCAGTGATTTAAACCACAGGGTTACAAAGAACCAGTGGATTTCTTCAAAGTCTATCACACTGATGGATTCTCGCAAACTCGTCCCATCAGGTTCCGAACATGATGAAGAGCGACAACAAATCAGATCTAGGTTAAGAAAAAGTCTAAGAAACGACCGTGAGCAGTAGTGGGCAATGAAAGCAAAAGAGATGGAAAAGGCGGCGACTATAGGAGACACAAGACAGCTTTACAGACTAATAAAAGAAACTGGAATTAATAAGTCAAGTGTAAGTGAGATTATATCAGAAAGACGATACTCTCATCTGCTCCCAGTCCAGACGTTTAGAACGATGGGCGGAACATTTCAGAGAACAGTTTAGCTGGCCTTCAGCTACTCTACAACTACCCTCCATTCCCAGAAAGTGTGAATGGAACATTGAAGTAGGTCCTCCAACTCTTGCAGAAGTTCAAAAGGCTATAGTTAATCTGAAACGAGGAAGGGCAGCTGGTCCAGATGGATTGGCTCCAGAGGTCTTTAAGGATGGTGGTCCAATTTTAGCGATTAGGTTGACTAATATTTTAGCTAAGATCTGGGAGTTAGACGTTATCCCACCTAACTGGTCACAATCACTTATCGTCCCAATATATAAGAAAGGGTCAAAATCATCCTGTGACAACCACAGAGGGATTAGTTTAACTAATATAATATCTAAAATACTAGCTTCAATAATTATCAGACGCCTAACAAAGACTCGTGAACTGCAAACACGAGAGACCCAAGCTCGCTTCAGACCTGGTTGTGGCTGCATCGACCACATATTCACCATTCGTCAGATTCTAGAACACAGGCATACTTATCGGCGTCCGACAATGGTGGTCTTTCTCGACTTAAAAGCAGCATTTGACTCGGTAGACCGCGAGATTCTGTGGCAGTGTCTGTCATTGAAAGGCGTACCACAGAAGTACATAAACCTTGTGAAGGCCCTTTACTCGAACACTACCAGTCGAGTCAGAGCTTATGGCGAACTGTCATCTACTTTTGCAACCTCAAGTGGTGTTCGTCAAGGCTGTCCACTTTCCCCATTTTTGTTTAACTTCATTATAGATCTACTGATGGAAATAACTTTCTCGTCGACTGAGTTCTCGGGTATTGATCTCCATCCAGGAGGTCCACTTATCGACTTAGAATACGCTGATGACATAGTCCTGTTTGGTGAAGACGCTGACAAAATGCAGAGTCTTTTGGTAGCACTAAGCAACAATGCCAGAATGTTTGGAATGCGCTTCTCTCCCTCTAAATGCAAGTTGTTGCTTCAGGACTGGTCTACCTCAACACCTGAATTAAGGATAGGGAGTGAAGTAGTCGAACACGTTGGCAACTTCACTTACCTTGGAAGTCTGATCAGCCCTAATGGGTTGGTGTCTGACGAAATCTCAGCACGGATTCGAAAAGCTCGCTTGGCTTTTGCCAACTTAGGTCACCTTTGGCGAAGGCGAAATATCCGTCTATCAATTAAAGGACGAGTATACTGCTCAGCAGTCCGTTCTGTTTTACTTTACGGCAGCAAAACATGGCCTTTAAGAGTAGAAGACACTCGTAAGCTACTAGTATTTGACCACAGATGTCTTACAAATATTGCTGGCGTCTGCTGGGATCACCGGGTAAGTAATAGCCAGATTAGACGCAGGGTATTAGGGAATGATGGTAAATCAGTTGATGAGGTTATGAGTCTTCATCGACTGAGATGGTTGGGCCACGTGTTACGTATGCCTGAACACCGACTACCACGACGTGCAATGCTATCCGGTATTGGAGATGGTTGGAAGAAAGTTAGGGGCGGCCAAACCAAAACGTGGCATCAGTGCTTGAAGTCACTAACTTCTAGTCTGAGCCATGTTGGTAGATGCAGACTACTTGGTTGGGGTCCGCGTGACTGTCGTAACCAATGGTTGGAGACTTTTCGTGACATGGCTCAGAATCGATCACAATGGCGTCGGTGTATACACTCCCTGTCTTCCCTTAAACTAAGAGATTAAAACCAATTCATATCTTTCTTTCTACGAACCAATTCTTTCTTCTTGTACTATATCTCTATATGCAATCTTTCTCTTATATATTACTACCTTTGACCTAACCACTGCTATGAATCCGGTGTTCATGTTGTGCTGATGCGGTATGGCAACCTGGACCGATGCACATATGTGCCTGGTCCTACGTTGTAGCTGACTGACATTACAACAGTCGGATCTAGAGCCTAAGAATGAGTGGACCAGGTATTTTATTGGGTGTAAAATAAACCCTCACCTATCACCTTAATCATCTTCTTTGGATAATCCGATACACAGTTCTCCTGTCAAAGTACCACGACCTTCGCTGTACATAATTATTCGCAAAAAGACAGTACAGGAATGAAGTTTGCTCGTAGAGGAATCCCAAAGTCCTACGCGAAACCTGAAAACTACGAAAGCGAATCCACTCGAAACTCAATCAGGTACACAGGACTTTCTTTACTAAACTAAAAATATCTAGGTCAAGTACTGCGAGAGAGTACTTCGACTAGCGATGAAGCTAGACTTTATAAACTACTAACTTCAGTGCACAACAGGCTACAACCCACAGAGCAGTTAGATTTTAAGATTTATAACAAACCTAATAAGCTTTAGAAAGTATCTATGACCTTGACCACTTTAAGAATATTGGCGTATCCCTTTTGACAATAGTGAAATCTTGAGCTTACAATCTCAGATATGACGAATGTGAAGCGTATTTACGTCACTTTTACCACATGTAACGTTGACAAGCTAGTGTCATATTTATTCAACTGTTTATCGAGCAAGAAAATCATGAATAATCGGGAACCAACTAGTGGTTAACTAAAGAGGCCTTGTCGTTCTAACAAAAGTACAGCAGGATAAAGAGAATTACAGTTAAAAGATGTATATTTAGTACACCGTAAAACGCTTCATGAAGCTCTAATGGACTTCCTATCACTTGATGTGAATCGTGACAGTTCACAGAAGTAAAACCATAAACAAAGAACAAAAGTAAATTATGCACAACGTCACGCAGAAGAAAAGCTAACGCCTTGACACACGACCAGCTGACCTTGAACGGCGACATCGATTCTTGGACGGTGAATTAGAACGTGATCGGCGTCTTCTCCCGTAACGTTTTTTGCTGCGATTGTATAATTTACGACAAAGTTCTCTCGAAATGGGTTTCAAATGCATGAAGTTGCAGAAACCACCCCTTGTACATTCTCTGGAGGAAATGAGACGGAAACACAACCTTGTAATTAATAATTTGACTCAGTAAACTAGGAATTCAGTAGAATACACAATCTAAGTAAAAACCAAGATAGAAAGAGACATAATGTGAACAAGAATACTAATTTCTAATTAAACAACTGCATTATTTGTGACCTCCCAAGTAAAAATTGTCGTTCACGTTGGTGGGACGTTTGTGTCAGTTAGTCATAATCATTATGGAACCTGGACACAATTGTATCGGGTATTTGCTGCTAATATGTAACGAGAATCTCGTGATTGTGGATGCGCACCGCGGAGAAGTCCCATAATAGGACATAACGGCCGCCTAGTGTTTCCAGGTTTTCAATGTCGGTCTAACATAAACCTGTTCATGATCTCAATTAATTTATAGCTAGAGGAAGATAGTATAGATCATACCATCTCATAAAAGGCAACTAAATCCAACCATACTAGTTGAGTCCGATAGGAGCATCGTAAGTCAAAAACGACTACAGCCCGTTAACCACATGAAAAACATAAGTATAACCACTAGTTTAATCGACTTTTGGTAAGTAATATATACGACTTGAATAAAATGTATGGAACATCACTTGATGAGGGAACTCATGACAAATTTACAACGCGCTGAAAATCCCTGTAAAACTAAAGACTAAATGACTATTAACAGTACTAACAAAATTACGAAAACCTTACCCCAGTTCATACTGACGACAACATGCTTCACGAAAATCTGTGACAGGTGAGAGCTCAGCATGAACAGGTCTCCCACCAAACCAGCGTTCATTCAAATCCTGGACAGCTTTTTCAGCATCTTCTTCACGTCTGAACTATAAATGCGTACGATGTATCACCCTGAGCTTACTTTGATATAAACGTTTCCAACTAGATGATCACCGAGATTATCACATACATTCATTTCCTCTATTTCCCCATACTAAAAGCCATAAAAGTATTACACAAAACTTACCTTCTCCTCACATTCAACAAAGACCTCCTCGAAAAATTCATCAAAGATTTGCTGAGCTTGAACTTCTGTAAGGTTGACTTTCAAGGAGATAAAAACGTTTTATTCAATGAGTTAAGAATTTTTATAAAACCAGTGATTAGCATGGCTAAAACGACCGTTGTCAAGATGCCTAAAAAGCTTTATGGCTGCTTATAGCTGAACGCATTGTTTTGGTCCTGGTAGTTAACGCATCTAAGGGCTACCGGATTTCTTTTCACCAGTTGGACAGAAAGAACTTAGAAACAAGTTGTATTCTATGAAACCCAACTCACAAGAATACGTAGACAACCTGATCAAAATCTGCCATTTCTAGGATGAGGCCTGGATACCAGTTGTCAAAATACCATAAATCATTGACATGATTTGCTTGGATGCTTTATATTTCATCTGGATGTAGAAACTGTTTGTGGTCCACCATTAATTATTGTATATGGGTGCTTGTTCACTGCTAAATACTGACAACTGAAACACCTGTGACGCACTCTTATGATTGTTGTGTTCATCCCGAGGATTTCACCGGAAACTAAATCTTACATGAAATATTCACCATTGCATTTACTGTGCTATCAATTTTGAAGGACACAAAGTTTGACTAAATTCTTATGGTTGTTGTAAGTGTACTTCAATAAATCTTCCGAAGCTCTAGATTAGGTCAGTCCAACCTCTTATTTGCATTACTGTGAATTAACTAGCTAGACTTGAAACTGTCGAATCCCGAATGCCTTCAAGTACAAAGGTTAACTATTTCTACTACTATCAATGATGAAACCTGCGTATATTCAAGGGAAAGCAACCAAATCCCTGTTTATATCAATGTCAGTAGTCTTGGGGTCTGGATAACATAGACCATATTGTTACTGTTTAAGTGCACTAAAATAAATCGCCGAGGTCTCATGTCTAATACGTTTAGGGGACAATGTATTTTATTGTAGACATCATTGCAACAGCAACAAGATTTCTAGTAAGCTAGTTCCGTTTATCAACTAAACCCGATGTGAGTATACTCTTGTCTTCCCAATGAGAGAGAATACCCACTTACCATAAAAGCGAACGTATTTCAGACTGTAAATAAACGCCTTTATCAATTTTACTTGACTGCTACACTTGTCATCTATAAGGGACTTGATATCACATAGTTACTGATTAGATGCCTAGTCAACCAAATCAACGAATAGGATTTTAGTGAGACACAAGTGTACTTACAGACATCCCTGATAAATGAACAGCACTGGCCTACTTAGTCTTATCGGTCATCCGCACTGAAGTTAAAGTCGATCAAACATTGATAACGGTTTAGAAGTGTACCAAGAAATCGTCATTTTGCTCATCTCTCTGATCTAATACCCATTGGTTTATTCTACATCTAAATGCTAGTGCAGAAAAACATTTAATGACAGACAGACATAAACATCATATTAGTCGTGCCTGAATATAATTAGTTCTTCATGAAATACAAAACAGAAAAACACGATGTAGCTTACTGTGTGAACCATCAGCACTTTGCGCTGTATTTTGAGGAGCTATATACAGGTTTTGCAGCAAAATTGTCTATGCATAAAAAAGTTGAAAACCAAATCTACCTGGCCGAATGACGGTTTGTTATGTAGCCTTGAACACTGCTCTCCGTGACGGCATGCTCCGATTTTAAAGTAGAACGAGCAGTTTACTCTGTACCAACAAATAAGTCAAAAAGGCGATCCTACTTATCTTTTTCCGTACCAAATATCGATGCTAAATACTCCGCCATGTTCTTGGGGATCAAATTGCGCCTCCCACTCGGACGGAATAAAACAATGAACCTGCGAGGTCAGAACTACAACCCTCATTGTCCGTACAAATATGGAGACAGCCTTGATATTTTAGAAGTAACATGTGTAACTGCTTCATATTAAAAGTTATATCCATACTTCTTTCGCTTCAAACTTCTATTTTTGAGATGGTATTGTTTAAACTTACTGATTTCTTCTGATTCGTCACGTGTTGTTTCGTTGCAGTCTCAGGTATCTAGGAATGTTGAATAGTTTTCATTCTAACCATTTGGCTGTACCAGTCCTAGTCGTCCGTACAGTTATTTGTCTTTTTATTTGTCACCTAATTTCGATTGGTCACTTCGAGTCATGGTAGCAAAGTTTCTGTTACCTCAGCATTCAGAATATCGTTTAGTGGTTTAGTTGAATGAAATGTGGAAAATAGTTAAGGGGAAATTTGAATTTCAAGAGCAGGAGATTTTTCTCAGATGTAGTAGCCTATCCTAATGAAAAAGGTGGAAGCTTATTTATGTTTTTGCTCATAGATTTCAGATTGTGATTTGCATAGTAAGGACAGAAGGCCTATGGCCTATGTTATTCCTTTTCTGGTATGCCTCTGTGAGTGTCCAGTCTTCTCTTGAAAGAGTCGATTGAAGGTGCGGACACCAATGCTTAGATGTGCGTTTTGTGGGGGTTGACACACCGAGCGTGATTGTGTCCGAGTTGAGGTATTTTTACGTAATAAGCACGTTGTACAATCAGATTGTTGAACACGAGATAACTGAGAAAATAAATTTTCACGATTTATCACTAAGAGAAGGTCTATGATAATGAACCTGGGAACATTCATTCGAAATACAATTAGTCGGATGACATAGCTCAGTGCTGAAGGTGTGGTCAATTGGTGTAACTTTCTTATGCATACTAAATATACCGAATAAATATAATAATGCAGATTCAACCGGAAACCAACTCATCTGGACAGCTCACCGGCATATTTATCATTTGACTCAGTAATTTTAACCGAAATAACACCAATATTAACATTTTTACAATATTGATTGTTTTTAATATTTCTAAACACAAAGTACTTACTAACTACAGGTTAACTTATTCACCAACGGTTATTACTACGCATCTTACGACGACTTATTGAAATATCTGTACGTGGTAGCATTCCTAATTCTTATAGTCCCACTTTGCTCAACTTATATATAATCTTCACGTACATTTCTATTTGTCATGTATTAAGAATAAAACCAAACAATTTGAAATCACTTATACGGCCTACAAATTGAGCCGTTAACCAAATTTTACTAATGTGGCTTGTTAAAATATCTCTATGCTAAATCGTTCTTCATTGTTATAATCGCGCCATAATTGACGTATATATAATTTTCATGCAAATTTTCATTTTAAGCACATTACGCATGAAAGCAGATATGTTAAAGTTATTACATATACTTTCCGATCAGTCGTGGCCGCCTTTTTGATTACTGTTTTGCGTTACGTTTCACCCCACATGCCGCAGGACGGTTACGACCATCAACCGACTTATTTTGCGGTAATCCATGCAAATTGGAATTGAACGATGGAGCATATACCGCATTTTCAGAGACCAAAGCGGCTCTGGCTCAAGTCATACTCCTCGCTCATCTCAACCCATCAGCCACGCTTAGTATAATGGTTGATGCATCGGATTTCGCTATAGGAGCCGTTATGCAACCGAACATCTCCGGAAGTAGGCAACCCATCGAATTTTTCTCAAGACGCCTCACTCCCATGAAGACGAGATATAGTGTTATTGGTCCAGAAGAGCTAGCAGCCTAATGTGGCATCATACATTTCCGGCACGCGGTAGATGGCCGGCATTTTATCCTATTGGCCGGCCATAAGCCTTTAACGTAAGCTCTGCATACCATGTCTGACCACTACTCACAAAGAGAATACAGACGTTTGAAATATACGTCTCAGTTAACGACAGACATTCGTCACATTAAGGGCGAGTCGAATTATA
>OX103890.1:48181480-48243228 GCA_944470375.2 Schistosoma guineensis | reverse complement strand
ATTGTATGCCCAATCAGCCGGCGAGTATAAATATAAATAAATAGTCTATCGCAGATCAGAACATTGAGTCTAGAGCATGTCTCTTACGAACACACTCATGTTTAACGATTTTTCCTAGCTATCTCTCCAAAATCCATATAATTATCACTCATGTATTTAAATTTTATTCTGATAACCGTTCATGTGTATTAGTAGTATTACTAAATTCTATCACGGTCAAGTAAAAATAAGGTTGAGAAAATCTCCCCGTAACTAAATAAACCGTATCAAACTAACTGGAACACTAGTTGGAATTCTTCCCCACGGTATACTTTTGTTCCTTCAGTTAGCCTACTAATACAGATGCAATTGGAATTCAACTCATATGGACAACTTACCGGCATAATCGTTATCCGATTTCATAATTTAAACCAAACTAATACCAATATTAACATTTCTACAATATTCATTATTTTAATATTTCTAAACACAAAATAATTACTACCTATAAGTTAAGTTATTAACACGCATCGTTTTTTATTATTATTATTATTATCATAATTTTTTATAGTTCAAATAATCTTCACCCAAATTTTCATTTCAAGCGTTTTAAGCATGAAGGCAGATATTTTAAAATTATTACATGTATTTCCCGATCAGATGCTGCCGCTTTCTTTTTGATTTATCTTTCAGCTTACCAATACCCGGAGGATTCTTATTATCCTTGGTAACCTCCGGCGCGCGACGATCCCATCCAATTTGGTATCGAACCAACATCACGTTGATTCTGGTGGGAGAGTAGTGTAGTGGCATTGGACAATAGCCACACAATCCACAAAGCTGTGAACACAAGACTACTCAGAAAATAGATATTCAATATTTAACGCGGAGAAATACCTAACAATGGAGAAGGCGCGAACAATGAATTGAATGGACTGGAGTTGATCGAGTGGCATGGCTCGGCCATGCAGGCGTGGTCTCTATTCATATTAAATATATTGTTCCTTCTCTAACTTAACCTTGTCCTTCATCATGTATTGGTAATTGATACGATACAGTGAGTTGGCGTAGTCGATGGTGTGACTTCCACGTAAGATCTTATAGATTAGGCAGTTATATCATGACGAATCTACAAATTTAGGATTAGGTCTATTATTAGAGCAGTACTAATATCGTAGTAGACCATAATTCTACAACTTCTCACCTTGTTGTTGGTTGACAGACAGTTGTTTTGAGTTCCGGATGTTCTTCAGTTGTAATTCAATTGTTAGTACGTCTAATACATTGCGAAGTCTCCAAAGTTAGAGTCAGTTTTTCTACCTAGTTGCTCACTCAGAACTTCACCGATTTTCATTGTGATGTGTCATCAGTTGAAATTCCACTTAGTTTACAAGTTAACTTTAGCTCCAACACAAACCTAAGCAGTAACACGCAGAAACTGGAGACAAAGCACAGCAGAATGGACTGTAGACACTAGGTGTACCCCTTGAGAGTTGTCAAACACTGGAATCAGTTGCCCGCCAAGCTAGTCCAAGCGACTCTTCAGGAGTTCTTTTAAAAGGAAACTTGAAATATTCTTAAGGACTAAGGATGGTATCTTACTATGATTTAACGATTTCTTTTTCCTCTCTTATCGTTATATGCCTAGGTTCCGGCATGCAGGTATTGGCGATCTACTGCTGTTAGATACGGGGGCCCGTTGGGAGAAAGCTTCCTCTATTCCGTCCACAACCATTTGGACCATTTGATTGAGAATACCACATGAGGACAGATATTAATTTCAGGGAAAATCATCAATTTATTTGACCTTTTGTTGAAGAAAATCCAACAGGAGGCGGTAAGTAAAATAAAAAATTATTACTATTAGCCTATGGTTGAGGCGCATCACGCTATATGATTTTTAAAACAAAAGTAATATGCTAACATTAAGCATAGTTCGGTCAACTAATGTAATCAAGCTATCTAGAATTAACACTGCTTCATCGTTTTTAGCCTGAAGGTTCCACAGTTATTCGGAGCTCGATAACGCCTTATCTAGAAACACATAATATGAATCGTACCCAACAAGTGAAATCAAAATACAGAGGCCTTGAGGTTCGAAGATATAGTTGGCAGGCTATCAATATGTCGATGAAGGCTGACTAGCGATTGCAAGAATTGTTAAGCACGGCGTTCTCGCTCGTGATCTGGTGCGGATGCATGACCAAGCGCCTTCCGCTAAGCGAGTCGACGAGATCCTTATTTATGGACGACCTTTCAACGAATCTTAAGTGACCTTGTGAAATATCTGCCAATCAGCAAGCAGTCAGTGTAGAGTAAAAATATATTATACAAAACCAAGAAAATAAAATGAATGCACTTCTTATACGTGATTCAAAAACTTGTCAAGATTAGAAAGAGGTTCAGTGGTTGTAAAATGTGATCGATAAACGAACCCACCAATAATAAAGGGAAACGCCCACCACCACATTAACTCCTTTTGACCTTGTGCGACTGTATATCCTTATTAACCAATCACAGTTTAATGTTCATTGTAAAACAATATTTGCTTGTTGATTCATTTTTCCTATTCTCTGGCTACTGTTCGGTAGATTATTTGTCTCTCTTTCCCTGTATTAATAGACTGTACTGTTCGTTTGCACACTAACGATGTTAAATTATGTTTTAGAAACAGATAAAGTTTATATAGCAAAATCGCTTACTTCTTCTGCCTTTGGCCAAACCAAGATTCTGTACTCGACAGTCTAGAGATTAGTTTAGAGTTGAATCTGTGGGAAATTGCTTCCTACAAAGTTTCGAACGGTAGTTCATCAAAGTTTCGTACATTGGGTACCTATGGAGAGCCGTGAAACTGATCATATTCCTGAATTGTCTCCTCATTATTCAGAAACCCATAGTGATGACCAGTTAGGAGGAAATGCCTACCGGATAGATCCCTTGTTAGAGTTAGAATTAGCTAAAGTACGTTTAGCTCAGACAGGAAAAGAAATCGAGCTAGAACGGCTACGCCAAAAAGGAAGAGAACATTATGATCAAGTTATGGTTGACAAGGCGATGACGTATGAGTCTACATCTGTCGTTGATGTTTCTCCTAGAAAAGACTGGGTAACAATGATGTCTTGAGCTTTAGGCCTACCAAAGAAAGAGATTATAAGGTTTGATGGTAACCCTATGAACTATTGGAGCTTCATACGGAATTTTCAGGACTGTTTTGACGAGAGCATCGGGTTCCGATCCAGGTTAAACTATTTGATCCAGTACTGTGATGGGGAAGCTAAAAACACTATTGTTCGTTGTGCATTGCTTGAGCCAGAAGAAGGCTATCGTAAAGCACTAGAACTTCTCGAGGAAGCATTTGGTCAGAAGCATATAGTAGCCCATGCATTTATTGATAAGATGCTGAACATCCCCGCCATTAAAGGGACCGATCCATATAATTTAAGAAGGTTGTCTCGTGAGATGCATATTTGTGAGCTAACACTCACGCAGATGAACTATGTATCTGATCTTAATTCTACAAAGACTATCGAATGCATGTTTTTAAAACTCCCTTTACACCTGCAAAGAGAATGGGTTAAAGTTGCGTGTAGAATTCTTAAGAGAGGTAGAGAACCTTCATTCAAGGAGTTTTGTGAATTTGTGAAAGAGCAGTCGGACATTGCTAATACTAGGTACGGCTTACTTGTCAACCGCGGTAGTAATAGTGGCAATAAAGATGTTGGTGTTTTAAAAAGGAAAATTAATACAGATTACAATGCAGCAAGAATATCTTATGCGAGTGCTGGTGATGATAATGCTCTCTTACGCAGTTCATCTTGTTTGGAGTGCTCCATTAATCATTCCTTAGATCAATGTCAGAAGTTTAAAGACAAGAAAGTTAGAGGAAGGAAGGAATTCGTTCTTAGACACAAATTGTGTAATGTATGCCTGAAGGCAAACCACGTAGCAAAAAACTGTCGCTCGCCGAGATCGTGTGCTGTCGAAGGGTGTGGCTGGAGACACCATACCCTGTTACACGAGTTGCGGGAAGAACCAAGGAATACTAATATTGATGCACACATTAACACCCAGCTATGTACGGAGAAAAGTGTTGAGCGTGTACAGAAACAAGCAGCATTCGCAATAGTGCCTGTACTGGTAAGAAATGGAGAAAGGGTAGCACAGACTTGCACCTTCTTAGATAGTGGGTCGGATGCCTCGCTTATTACAGAAGATCTAGCTAAAAGGTTGAATTTAGAAGGAGAGCCTAAGACGATTTCGTTGAGAACGTTGGATAACCATTCCACAATTCAGTGTTAAGAAGTTCAACTAGAGGTTTCCTCCTAAGACTCGTCTTCGTCATTTAGAATCCCAAACGTATGGACAGTCGAGAGATTACCTGTGTTGCGCAGGACGGTACCAACGACGTCTCAAATGAAATCCTGGACGCATTTAAAAGACATAAGTTTTCCTAGAGTAGAGGATGAGAATGTCAAACCGTTGATCGGGTGCAACGCACCGAGTGTACACGAAATGAAAGAGATAAGAACAGGAAAGCCGAACGAACCATTCGCCGTGAAGACTCCGTTAGGTTGGACGCTGTTCGGTTCCTATAGAGAACCTTGTAAAAGCAATTGTGCACTCAACCACCTCTCAGCTAAAGAGGAATTAGAGGATAAGTTCGAAAAGTTGTACTCGACTGAATTCAAAGATCCATTTAGTCGTACTATATCGATGTCTGTAGAAGATCGTATAGCACTCAGTGCTATATCAAATTCAGTACAAAGGTTAAACGGGCATTATCAAATAGCTCTACCTTGGAGGCACAACCACAAGTTACGTAATAACAGAGAATTAGCGGGACGTAGACTTAGCTGTTTGAAAGGTAGACTTATTCGGGATAAGAAGTTGTTCCAAGACTATGTAGACTCCATGACTCGGTATGTAGAACGAGATTACTCTGAAAAGGTAAACGATAACCAGTCTGATGGGCGAATTTGGTATCTTCCTCATCATCCAGTCTTCCACCACAAGAAACCTAACAGGCTGAGAATAGTGTTCAATTGTGCAGCTCAGTATGCTGGAACGTCTTTAAATTAGAGCCTTTATTCTGGGCCTGATTTAGTCAGTAACCTAGTAGACGTTTTCACCAGGTTCCAGCAACGACCAGTAGGTCTTACGGCGGACATTGAAGCCATGTTCCATCAAGTAATAGTTCCGCCGCATGATCAAGATGTTCTTAGATATTTGTGGTGGCCAGGTGGAGACTTAGAAAATGAACCCGAGATCTATAGAATGAAAGTTCATCTGTTCGGGGCAACTTCATCACCATGTTGCACCACCTTTGCTTTACAGAAAACTATTTCTGATAGTCAAGATAAATTTCCCAGGGCTGTTACGCAAGCAGCTAAAGAACAGTTTTATGTGAATGATTTATTGATAAGTGTGGATACCATAGAAGAAGCCAAACGGACATATTCGCATTTTAAAAGACTCCTAAGTTTGGGAGGATTTAACTTAACTAAATGGACTAGTAATAGCGTTGAAGTGCTGGAGTTCATTCCAGAAGAAGACCGTGCTGAATGAAGCATTATTGTCTGTGAGTCCAATGGGACAAGTAAACGAACTCTGGGACTAGAATGGAACGTCCGAACACACAAGTTATGTTTCAAAAATCACGAATTTCACGGAAACCCCACCAGAAGGAATGTTTTATCGTATGTAGCATCTATCTTTGATCCAATTGGGTTTGTAGCCCCAATAATATTACCGGCTAAAGTGATCTTACAAGATACTTGTCGTCAGAAACTAGACTGGGATGCCGAGTTACCCATAGATTGTCAAACAAAGTGGAATAATTTGTGTAGACATATAAAAGGGTTAGACCACTTAAGAATACCAAGGTGTTTGAAACCAGGGTTTGAACCATCATCTGCGCAAATTCATTGTTTTGCCGACGCCTCCGAGCTTGCGTATGGTGTTGTTGCGTATATTCGTTATGAAAGTGTTTCTGGTCAGATCCATTGTTCATTCCTGCTAGCTAGGTCTAGGGTTGCTCCTCTAAAACTTGTTACTATACCCAGAATGGAATTAACGGCCTGTGTTCTGTGTGCTAAGATTGGAAGGCACGTAAGGGAACAGTTAAGTATCCCCATTTCGTCAGTCATTTATTGGACTGATTCGACAGTTGTGCTTCATTGCATAAAAAATACGACTAAAAGGTTTGAAAGGTTTGTGAGTAACAGGTTAGAAACTATACACGAGTTGTCTACGCCAAGCCAATGGAGATTTGTGAAAGGTAAATTGAATCCTGCAGATCACGCGTCTCGTGGATTATCACTAAATGATAAGGCTAAGGTAAGAGAGTGGTTACAAGGGCCGAGATTCTTGTGGGAGGAAGAAAATAAGTGGCCTAACCTAGAAAAGATTGAGGACACTATAGCCCATGTATTGACAGACGATTTCGAACTCCCAAGACACGATGATGAGTTCCTAGATCGATTTCGTACGTGCAAGTCGTGGTCCAGGCTTCTAAGGCTATTTTCATACTGCAGACGGCTCATCAATAATATGTTAAACAAGAGGAACGGAAATCGTCTAACCTTAGGCGCGCTAAGTGCTGAGGATATCGAAAATTCGAAGAGTGACATAATTAAACTAGTCCAAAGTGTCGCGTACTCGACCGAAAAAAAGAATTCTAAACAGCTCACCGTTGACGCTCGGAGAAAAAGCTTTTAGACAGCAAAAAGGTCAAGAAGCAATGGACGAGGTGAACAGGAGAAAAAAATTAATTCGTCAAAGTTCTATAAGAAATCTCAACCCTTTTATGTTTGAAGGCAAAATCCGCGTGGGAGGACGTTTGCAGTTATCATGTTTACCATTTGAAACCAAATATCCGATTATTCTTCCTAATAATCATTTTGTTACAGATATGATTATAATGCGTTATCATGTGATTAACGCACATGTTGTAGTTACTCAAACTCTGAGTAGTATTCTTGAGAAGTATTGGATTGTTAGAGGATATTCTACTGTTCGGAAGGTTCTAAAACGATGCTATTTATGTAGATAACTTTATCCTAAACCATGTTCCCAATTAATGGCACCGTTGCCGGAATACCGAGTAGAGACTCATTCGCCATCCTTTAGTCAAGCAGGCGTGGATTACTTCGGACCGTTCTATGCCAAACGTGGTAGAGTTGTCGAGAAACGTTATGGCTGTTTATTCACCTGCTTATCTATTAGAGACGTTCACATCGAAATGGCCTACTCTTTAGATACGGATTCATTACTATGCGCATTATCAAGATTTATTGCCAGAAGAGGATGTCCAAAGCGTATTTTTAGTGATAACGGCACAAACTTCCGAGGTGCAGATGTCAGTTTGAGACAGAGTATACGCTCCTGGAATACTAATAAAATGGAAAGCCACCTTAAAGGACGAGGACGTGAGTGGCGTTTTAACCCACCTAGAGCAAGTCATCGAGGTGGTGTGTGGGAACGCTTAATAAGATCAATCAGAAGAATCTTAAGAGTGTTTTTATTCCAAAACGTGTTGACCGATGAAACTCTGCAAACCTTTTTAACTGAGGCGGAACGGATACTGAATGACAGACCTCTGGTCAAGAAGACAGATGACCCTGCTATCCTAGAAGCTCTTACTCCGAACAAGTTGTTGATTCATAAAAAATTATCATTCGACGATGCTTCCGTGGATAAGACGTTATTATACAACAAAAGATGGAAAGAAGCTCAAAGACTAACCACCGCATTCTGGAATAGATGGATAAAAGAATATTTACCGACTCTCCAAGCAAGAGACAAATGGTTGGACGTACACAAGAACTTACAACCGGATGAATTAGTCCTCGTTAGTAACGTCGAAATGAATAGAGGTCTATGGCCTAAGGCTATAGTTGAGCAAGTAAGCTATGGCCCGGACGGACGAGTCCGCATGGCAAAGTTGAGAACTTCAAACGAAGAAATCGTCAGAGATGTGCGAAGCCTATGCCTGCTGGAAGAAGCCGTTTGTCTGACAGCGAAGACGGCCCTGGAAAATGGACGTGGTGTGCGTTTCGGGGGGAGTGTAAAATGTGGTCGACAAACGAACCCACCAATAATAAAGGGAAACGCCCACCACCACATTAACTCCTTTTGACCTTGTGCGACTGTATATCCTTATTAACCAATCACAGTTTAATGTTCATTGTAAAACAATATTTGCTTGTTGATTCATTTTTCCTATTCTCTGGCTACTGTTCGGTAGATTATTTGTCTCTCTTTCCCTGTATTAATAGACTGTACTGTTCGTTTGCACACTAACGATGTTAAATTATGTTTTAGAAACAGATAAAGTTTATATAGCAAAATCGCTTACTTCTTCTGCCTTTGGCCAAACCAAGATTCTGTACTCGACAGTCTAGAGATTAGTTTAGAGTTGAATCTGTGGGAAATTGCTTCATACAGTGGTTCTGAAATCCTAACGCATGCAATAAAGGAAATCATCCATATGGCTATAGAATAGTCAGCCTCTGGAGCCATAATAAGGTTGCAAAAACTTTTTCAGCCTCGACCACATAGCTTCAATATTGTTTACGTGCTCTCCGGTTGTTGAGTGCACAAAATGCCAATTGTGGATAACGACACGATGTACATAATCAAGCCTATGAAGAAGTCTGTACGCTCTCCAAACATCCGTATATATTGTAGTACCTGGCTGCAGCCACTGTTATTGGTGCTTTTATTATCCCGTTCGCGATAATTATCGTAATTTGCCTTAGTTAGGAATTATATATGGGGTTTTCATCACGAACTGACATCAGCTATAATGCCAGAAATTTATTTAGCCAAATGGATGAAAGACTTTCGTGCCAAAATCCGAGATCTATTTTCTTATATTTGATTGATTCGTCCACAAATTATAGTCTCGCCGTTTTATTTGTTATAGCCGCTCAATTGTCACGTTTTGTAGAAAATTTCACGTGAACCCATCGTACGTTAGCATTAAGCACTGAAGTTGACGCCGCAACCTTGAAATCCTTCGAACGACTCTGACTGGCTCGTTTATAAATGAGAGACTCGTCGTGGAGTCCATTCAAAATATGATGGTCAACTTCCAATGTCGAAAACCTTCAGAGCTATTTATTTTCGAGATTTTTTTACCAATGTAGATCATCCCTCCCTGGTGAAGTAGTGATAATCCTTCAGACGTCACCATTCAGTTGTTTAAACCAAACAATCTTGTCGTTTGCAAACACTCTTCTGATAGCATCGTCTGATGGTCCTTTATTACTATAAAAGTCCACGTTGTACAATATAGTAATAAAGAAAGAAAGTACAATGAAAACTTCCGTTCATCGTAAACTTTGTCGATCTCTTTTCGTTTTTTCGAGCCGTCCTGGAAATAAATAAAGGATTTGTATGTGCATGTAGAAATAAACTCGTACGCGCGTAAAAACACAAAACGGGCGATAAAGAGGAGCATAAAAGCATACACACGTGATAGCGTAAAATGATTTCTACAAAATGGTTAGTTTGTCTTTTTAAATAAAAATATATATAAATAAGCATATTAAAATGGGCTTTTTATATTATATATAAGACAAAGGTAAATCGAGATTAAGCAAACAGTTAACTGTTGTCTTACGTGCAATAATCGTTTAAATGTTCTGGAAATCTTAATCCTCCTCCAGAACGCGTGTTTTTATGTTTATTTTCTGATAATACCGAAGTATCATCCTGTGTGTTTTTTCTCGGTTGGGTATTATCAGTGTAGGAGTCGTGTCGTTCGATTGTACCTAAGGAAAATCGACGTGAATAGGATTTCCTTCTAAATACTCTGCTTTGAGGCAATCGATACTGATGCTATCGTTGGTCCCGTTCTTATCGACTATATAGTGCTTAGGTTCACGTTGATAAGTCCTTCGTATGCTGATTCGAAAGTTCGTCGATGTGAGTCTCGACGTACGAATGCGTGTGTACTATGTCGTAAGTCAGGTTGAACGAAAACATCAGTTGATTGCGGTCGAGTAGAAACACGTTTGACTGAACACATTGTGCTTGTGAGCCTGCACGTGTGGGACGTTAGATCCATGTTCCTTGAAGAAGATGAGGGATCCACGAATTCTCCTGGAAGTCGATGTGTCGTTTCATAAACGAGTTGAGCCGCAGTGTAGTCAATGCCAGCTCTCACTGCATTGCGAATACCTAGTAAGACGAGTGGAAGAGCGTCAGTCCACTGAGAAATGTTTGCAGCTGATAATGAAGCTTTTAGTTGTCGGTGAGAGCGTTCTACCAACCCGTTTGCTTGTGGGTGGTAGGCGGTTGTTCGGAAGCGAGCGATTCCTAAAAGTGTGGTCAGACAACGGAAAAGTCCAATTACTAACTGGCGTCCGCGATCTGTAATGATGGTTGAGGGGCAGCCAATATTTGCTGCCCATCGTTCGACGAAGGCGCGGGACACTGCTTCAGCAGTGACGTCCTTGATTGGTACTTCTTCTGGCCATCGAGTGAAACTGTCTGTGCAGGTTGAAAGATAAGTGTATCTGTAACGACCGAACTGCCAGTATTCGGTTTGAACGCAGGACTGCCGAACCAAAGTTTATTCGAATAGACCAGACCACTTTCTTCTGTATAGCTTACAAAGCGTTTTTGAGACATTCGTATCAAATTATATCAAAACACAAACTCTGCGCTCCATTTTTGCGGTTCTGATTTAGGCAATAGAACAAATTATATCAAAATACCCACTACGTGAGTCTCGACGACTGACCTGCAAACAGTGTAGTCGCAGACGTCTTGTCTCGCATAGCTTCCTTTAATAGTTTCTAAGGAATCGACCTTCTGAAACTCGCCGAGCTTCAAAAAGAAGACTGATCGACAGCACGAGTTATCTCCAACAACCCCAAAACTACTCATTAAACAGATGGGAACAGGTAAGGAAAACGTACTATGTGACACATCTTCAGGTAGGGATCGCTCAGTCGTGCAAAAACATTATTGACGCAACGTCTTCAATACGTTGCACAAACTTTCTCATCCAGATGTTCGCGAGACCATCAAGCATAGAGCAGAATGGTTTTGCTGGCCTTGTATGAATCAAGACGTGCGGGAGTGGGCACGCTCCTGTGTAAGTTGCCAGAAATCTAAGGTTTTCAGACACAACAAATGTCCCTTCGGCTCTTTCAAAACTTCTGACTGTCGATTCGACCATATTCATCTAGACTTGGTAGTATCTCTACCAGATTCAAATGGATACTGTAACGGAAAAAGAACGGTGAAAATCACTCTGCAGCATTTTTGTTGGACAGTACTGTCGTTTATTTGTTTTTCTCCCTATCGTGTATTTTAACCTTTGTTCAGATAACGTTTAACCACTCCTTTTGTTCATCAGTCTTCCTCGTCTGACCTTTTATTATGTGATTTTGGTTAAAGACTTATCTTTTGTTAACTAATTTTCTATTGCATGTTGCCGGACTATTGACAGTAAGGTCGTGTTTGACTAAGCTCAAGGTCATATCGTGGATCAGTGTGTGACTGTGAACCTTCTGACTGTCTGCTTGGGAGGATTGCTGGAATCCCTGTAGATAGATATTTGGCCTTATCTTTTCGGAAATATTTTCATTGATTCTCAGGTATCGAACACTTTGGTATAAGATGTTTCTATCATCGTTTAGCGCGCTGCTTTGCGTTAGAAAAACTTCTGACTGTATAGCACAGGCTGCACCGTTTGAGGTATTTTGTATTGTTCTATTGCCTAAATCAGAACCGCAAAAATGGTGCGCAGAGTTTGTGTTTTGATATAATTTGATACGAATGTCTCAAAAACGCTTTGTAAGCTATACAGAAGAAAGTGGTCTGGTCTATTCGAATAAACTTTGGTTCGGCAGTCCTGCGTTCAAACCGAATACTGGCAGTTCGGTCGTTACAGATACACTTATCTTTCAACCTGCACAGACAGTTTCACTCGATGGCCAGAAGAAGTACCAATCAAGGACGTCACTGCTGAAGCAGTGTCCCGCGCCTTCGTCGAACGATGGGCAGCAAATATTGGCTGCCCCTCAACCATCATTACAGATCGCGGACGCCAGTTAGTAATTGGACTTTTCCGTTGTCTGACCACACTTTTAGGAATCGCTCGCTTCCGAACAACCGCCTACCACCCACAAGCAAACGGGTTGGTAGAACGCTCTCACCGACAACTAAAAGCTTCATTATCAGCTGCAAACATTTCTCAGTGGACTGACGCTCTTCCACTCGTCTTACTAGGTATTCGCAATGCAGTGAGAGCTGGCATTGACTACACTGCGGCTCAACTCGTTTATGAAACGACACATCGACTTCCAGGAGAATTCGTGGATCCCTCATCTTCTTCAAGGAACATGGATCTAACGTCCCACACGTGCAGGCTCACAAGCACAATGTGTTCAGTCAAACGTGTTTCTACTCGACCGCAATCAACTGATGTTTTCGTTCAACCTGACTTACGACATAGTACACACGCATTCGTACGTCGAGACTCACATCGACGAACTTTCGAATCAGCATACGAAGGACTTATCAACGTGAACCTAAGCACTATATAGTCGATAAGAACGGGACCAACGATAGCATCAGTATCGATTGCCTCAAAGCAGAGTATTTAGAAGGAAATCCTATTCACGTCGATTTTCCTTAGGTACAATCGAACGACACGACTCCTACACTGATAATACCCAACCGAGAAAAAACACACAGGATGATACTTCGGTATTATCAGAAAATAAACATAAAAACACGCGTTCTGGAGGAGGATTAAGATTTCCAGAACATTTAAACGATTATTGCACGTAAGACAACAGTTAACTGTTTGACTAATCTCGATTTACCTTGGTCTTATATATAATATAAAAAGCCCATTTTAATATGCCTATTTATATATATTTTTATTTAAAAAGACAAACTAACCATTTTGCAGAAATCATTTTACTAAAATTCATATATCAAATTTCATTCACAATTTTCAAATAGTACACACAAATGTCGTTCTAGCAACAATAACGATGACAATTACAAAACAAAGCTTCAATTTTGTAGGTTGCCAGAGCGAAAACTCGCAAATATTAAACCAATCACAAACACAAACCAAAATGTCCCAAATTAATGATATATACAACCGAGTTCAAAACTTAAGTAAAACGAATGCATCCAAAACACAGTAAAATTATCAATATACAGAAAAACATTTTAATCAGACATATACAAAATATGTGCATTCAAATGTTCATTCTCGTTATTTCACTGACTTAATTCGGTTATTGACTGACGCGATTTAAGCCGATGATTATATACGAGGATAGTCCACATATACATTTCGACAGCAAACATTCAATAACAATGATTGATACGGTGAAGTCGGAGTGAGATCTCGGACCACTAAATTCGAGAGCCGTTTCGACAACATTGTCCGACCTAAATGACGACAAAATAAATGGCCACACAAAATTCCCACCAGCTGTCTATGTAGGATATTCCTCACCATAGTCCATAGCAAGTACATTTTGTGACGTCCCAGTGTTTGTTCGTTCCCCTTATCCAAGTACGCTATGTCGATCTATTTGCAATTTACCAAACCAAATTGACAATACAACCAAACTCCAATTCACATATCAAAGTTTATTCACAATTTTCAAATAGTACACACAAATGTCGTTCTAGCAACAATAACGATGACAATTACAAAACAAAGCTTCAATTTTGTAGGTTGCCAGAGCGAAAACTCGCAAATATTAAACCAATCACAAACACAAACCAAAATGTCCCAAATTAATGATATATACAACCGAGTTCAAAACTTAAGTAAAACGAATGCATCCAAAACACAGTAAAATTATCAATATACAGAAAAACATTTTAATCAGACATATACAAAATATGTGCATTCAAATGTTCATTCTCGTTATTTCACTGACTTAATTCGGTTATTGACTGACGCGATTTAAGCCGATGATTATATACGAGGATAGTCCACATATACATTTCGACAGCAAACATTCAATAACAATGATTGATACGGTGAAGTCGGAGTGAGATCTCGGACCACTAAATTCGAGAGCCGTTTCGACAACATTGTCCGACCTAAATGACGACAAAATAAATGGCCACACAAAATTCCCACCAGCTGTCTATGTAGGATATTCCTCACCATAGTCCATAGCAAGTACATTTTGTGACGTCCCAGTGTTTGTTCGTTCCCCTTATCCAAGTACGCTATGTCGATCTATTTGCAATTTACCAAACCAAATTGACAATACAACCAAACTCCAATTCACATATCAAAGTTTATTCACAATTTTCAAATAGTACACACAAATGTCGTTCTAGCAACAATAACGATGACAATTACAAAACAAAGCTTCAATTTTGTAGGTTGCCAGAGCGAAAACTCGCAAATATTAAACCAATCACAAACACAAACCAAAATGTCCCAAATTAATGATATATACAACCGAGTTCAAAACTTAAGTAAAACGAATGCATCCAAAACACAGTAAAATTATCAATATACAGAAAAACATTTTAATCAGACATATACAAAATATGTGCATTCAAATGTTCATTCTCGTTATTTCACTGACTTAATTCGGTTATTGACTGACGCGATTTAAGCCGATGATTATATACGAGGATAGTCCACATATACATTTCGACAGCAAACATTCAATAACAATGATTGATACGGTGAAGTCGGAGTGAGATCTCGGACCACTAAATTCGAGAGCCGTTTCGACAACATTGTCCGACCTAAATGACGACAAAATAAATGGCCACACAAAATTCCCACCAGCTGTCTATGTAGGATATTCCTCACCATAGTCCATAGCAAGTACATTTTGTGACGTCCCAGTGTTTGTTCGTTCCCCTTATCCAAGTACGCTATGTCGATCTATTTGCAATTTACCAAACCAAATTGACAATACAACCAAACTCCAATTCACATATCAAAGTTTATTCACAATTTTCAAATAGTACACACAAATGTCGTTCTAGCAACAATAACGATGACAATTACAAAACAAAGCTTCAATTTTGTAGGTTGCCAGAGCGAAAACTCGCAAATATTAAACCAATCACAAACACAAACCAAAATGTCCCAAATTAATGATATATACAACCGAGTTCAAAACTTAAGTAAAACGAATGCATCCAAAACACAGTAAAATTATCAATATACAGAAAAACATTTTAATCAGACATATACAAAATATGTGCATTCAAATGTTCATTCTCGTTATTTCACTGACTTAATTCGGTTATTGACTGACGCGATTTAAGCCGATGATTATATACGAGGATAGTCCACATATACATTTCGACAGCAAACATTCAATAACAATGATTGATACGGTGAAGTCGGAGTGAGATCTCGGACCACTAAATTCGAGAGCCGTTTCGACAACATTGTCCGACCTAAATGACGACAAAATAAATGGCCACACAAAATTCCCACCAGCTGTCTATGTAGGATATTCCTCACCATAGTCCATAGCAAGTACATTTTGTGACGTCCCAGTGTTTGTTCGTTCCCCTTATCCAAGTACGCTATGTCGATCTATTTGCAATTTACCAAACCAAATTGACAATACAACCAAACTCCAATTCACATATCAAAGTTTATTCACAATTTTCAAATAGTACACACAAATGTCGTTCTAGCAACAATAACGATGACAATTACAAAACAAAGCTTCAATTTTGTAGGTTGCCAGAGCGAAAACTCGCAAATATTAAACCAATCACAAACACAAACCAAAATGTCCCAAATTAATGATATATACAACCGAGTTCAAAACTTAAGTAAAACGAATGCATCCAAAACACAGTAAAATTATCAATATACAGAAAAACATTTTAATCAGACATATACAAAATATGTGCATTCAAATGTTCATTCTCGTTATTTCACTGACTTAATTCGGTTATTGACTGACGCGATTTAAGCCGATGATTATATACGAGGATAGTCCACATATACATTTCGACAGCAAACATTCAATAACAATGATTGATACGGTGAAGTCGGAGTGAGATCTCGGACCACTAAATTCGAGAGCCGTTTCGACAACATTGTCCGACCTAAATGACGACAAAATAAATGGCCACACAAAATTCCCACCAGCTGTCTATGTAGGATATTCCTCACCATAGTCCATAGCAAGTACATTTTGTGACGTCCCAGTGTTTGTTCGTTCCCCTTATCCAAGTACGCTATGTCGATCTATTTGCAATTTACCAAACCAAATTGACAATACAACCAAACTCCAATTCACATATCAAAGTTTATTCACAATTTTCAAATAGTACACACAAATGTCGTTCTAGCAACAATAACGATGACAATTACAAAACAAAGCTTCAATTTTGTAGGTTGCCAGAGCGAAAACTCGCAAATATTAAACCAATCACAAACACAAACCAAAATGTCCCAAATTAATGATATATACAACCGAGTTCAAAACTTAAGTAAAACGAATGCATCCAAAACACAGTAAAATTATCAATATACAGAAAAACATTTTAATCAGACATATACAAAATATGTGCATTCAAATGTTCATTCTCGTTATTTCACTGACTTAATTCGGTTATTGACTGACGCGATTTAAGCCGATGATTATATACGAGGATAGTCCACATATACATTTCGACAGCAAACATTCAATAACAATGATTGATACGGTGAAGTCGGAGTGAGATCTCGGACCACTAAATTCGAGAGCCGTTTCGACAACATTGTCCGACCTAAATGACGACAAAATAAATGGCCACACAAAATTCCCACCAGCTGTCTATGTAGGATATTCCTCACCATAGTCCATAGCAAGTACATTTTGTGACGTCCCAGTGTTTGTTCGTTCCCCTTATCCAAGTACGCTATGTCGATCTATTTGCAATTTACCAAACCAAATTGACAATACAACCAAACTCCAATTCACATATCAAAGTTTATTCACAATTTTCAAATAGTACACACAAATGTCGTTCTAGCAACAATAACGATGACAATTACAAAACAAAGCTTCAATTTTGTAGGTTGCCAGAGCGAAAACTCGCAAATATTAAACCAATCACAAACACAAACCAAAATGTCCCAAATTAATGATATATACAACCGAGTTCAAAACTTAAGTAAAACGAATGCATCCAAAACACAGTAAAATTATCAATATACAGAAAAACATTTTAATCAGACATATACAAAATATGTGCATTCAAATGTTCATTCTCGTTATTTCACTGACTTAATTCGGTTATTGACTGACGCGATTTAAGCCGATGATTATATACGAGGATAGTCCACATATACATTTCGACAGCAAACATTCAATAACAATGATTGATACGGTGAAGTCGGAGTGAGATCTCGGACCACTAAATTCGAGAGCCGTTTCGACAACATTGTCCGACCTAAATGACGACAAAATAAATGGCCACACAAAATTCCCACCAGCTGTCTATGTAGGATATTCCTCACCATAGTCCATAGCAAGTACATTTTGTGACGTCCCAGTGTTTGTTCGTTCCCCTTATCCAAGTACGCTATGTCGATCTATTTGCAATTTACCAAACCAAATTGACAATACAACCAAACTCCAATTCACATATCAAAGTTTATTCACAATTTTCAAATAGTACACACAAATGTCGTTCTAGCAACAATAACGATGACAATTACAAAACAAAGCTTCAATTTTGTAGGTTGCCAGAGCGAAAACTCGCAAATATTAAACCAATCACAAACACAAACCAAAATGTCCCAAATTAATGATATATACAACCGAGTTCAAAACTTAAGTAAAACGAATGCATCCAAAACACAGTAAAATTATCAATATACAGAAAAACATTTTAATCAGACATATACAAAATATGTGCATTCAAATGTTCATTCTCGTTATTTCACTGACTTAATTCGGTTATTGACTGACGCGATTTAAGCCGATGATTATATACGAGGATAGTCCACATATACATTTCGACAGCAAACATTCAATAACAATGATTGATACGGTGAAGTCGGAGTGAGATCTCGGACCACTAAATTCGAGAGCCGTTTCGACAACATTGTCCGACCTAAATGACGACAAAATAAATGGCCACACAAAATTCCCACCAGCTGTCTATGTAGGATATTCCTCACCATAGTCCATAGCAAGTACATTTTGTGACGTCCCAGTGTTTGTTCGTTCCCCTTATCCAAGTACGCTATGTCGATCTATTTGCAATTTACCAAACCAAATTGACAATACAACCAAACTCCAATTCACATATCAAAGTTTATTCACAATTTTCAAATAGTACACACAAATGTCGTTCTAGCAACAATAACGATGACAATTACAAAACAAAGCTTCAATTTTGTAGGTTGCCAGAGCGAAAACTCGCAAATATTAAACCAATCACAAACACAAACCAAAATGTCCCAAATTAATGATATATACAACCGAGTTCAAAACTTAAGTAAAACGAATGCATCCAAAACACAGTAAAATTATCAATATACAGAAAAACATTTTAATCAGACATATACAAAATATGTGCATTCAAATGTTCATTCTCGTTATTTCACTGACTTAATTCGGTTATTGACTGACGCGATTTAAGCCGATGATTATATACGAGGATAGTCCACATATACATTTCGACAGCAAACATTCAATAACAATGATTGATACGGTGAAGTCGGAGTGAGATCTCGGACCACTAAATTCGAGAGCCGTTTCGACAACATTGTCCGACCTAAATGACGACAAAATAAATGGCCACACAAAATTCCCACCAGCTGTCTATGTAGGATATTCCTCACCATAGTCCATAGCAAGTACATTTTGTGACGTCCCAGTGTTTGTTCGTTCCCCTTATCCAAGTACGCTATGTCGATCTATTTGCAATTTACCAAACCAAATTGACAATACAACCAAACTCCAATTCACATATCAAAGTTTATTCACAATTTTCAAATAGTACACACAAATGTCGTTCTAGCAACAATAACGATGACAATTACAAAACAAAGCTTCAATTTTGTAGGTTGCCAGAGCGAAAACTCGCAAATATTAAACCAATCACAAACACAAACCAAAATGTCCCAAATTAATGATATATACAACCGAGTTCAAAACTTAAGTAAAACGAATGCATCCAAAACACAGTAAAATTATCAATATACAGAAAAACATTTTAATCAGACATATACAAAATATGTGCATTCAAATGTTCATTCTCGTTATTTCACTGACTTAATTCGGTTATTGACTGACGCGATTTAAGCCGATGATTATATACGAGGATAGTCCACATATACATTTCGACAGCAAACATTCAATAACAATGATTGATACGGTGAAGTCGGAGTGAGATCTCGGACCACTAAATTCGAGAGCCGTTTCGACAACATTGTCCGACCTAAATGACGACAAAATAAATGGCCACACAAAATTCCCACCAGCTGTCTATGTAGGATATTCCTCACCATAGTCCATAGCAAGTACATTTTGTGACGTCCCAGTGTTTGTTCGTTCCCCTTATCCAAGTACGCTATGTCGATCTATTTGCAATTTACCAAACCAAATTGACAATACAACCAAACTCCAATTCACATATCAAAGTTTATTCACAATTTTCAAATAGTACACACAAATGTCGTTCTAGCAACAATAACGATGACAATTACAAAACAAAGCTTCAATTTTGTAGGTTGCCAGAGCGAAAACTCGCAAATATTAAACCAATCACAAACACAAACCAAAATGTCCCAAATTAATGATATATACAACCGAGTTCAAAACTTAAGTAAAACGAATGCATCCAAAACACAGTAAAATTATCAATATACAGAAAAACATTTTAATCAGACATATACAAAATATGTGCATTCAAATGTTCATTCTCGTTATTTCACTGACTTAATTCGGTTATTGACTGACGCGATTTAAGCCGATGATTATATACGAGGATAGTCCACATATACATTTCGACAGCAAACATTCAATAACAATGATTGATACGGTGAAGTCGGAGTGAGATCTCGGACCACTAAATTCGAGAGCCGTTTCGACAACATTGTCCGACCTAAATGACGACAAAATAAATGGCCACACAAAATTCCCACCAGCTGTCTATGTAGGATATTCCTCACCATAGTCCATAGCAAGTACATTTTGTGACGTCCCAGTGTTTGTTCGTTCCCCTTATCCAAGTACGCTATGTCGATCTATTTGCAATTTACCAAACCAAATTGACAATACAACCAAACTCCAATTCACATATCAAAGTTTATCACAATTTTCAAATAGTACACACAAATGTCGTTCTAGCAACAATAACGATGACAATTACAAAACAAAGCTTCAATTTTGTAGGTTGCCAGAGCGAAAACTCGCAAATATTAAACCAATCACAAACACAAACCAAAATGTCCCAAATTAATGATATATACAACCGAGTTCAAAACTTAAGTAAAACGAATGCATCCAAAACACAGTAAAATTATCAATATACAGAAAAACATTTTAATCAGACATATACAAAATATGTGCATTCAAATGTTCATTCTCGTTATTTCACTGACTTAATTCGGTTATTGACTGACGCGATTTAAGCCGATGATTATATACGAGGATAGTCCACATATACATTTCGACAGCAAACATTCAATAACAATGATTGATACGGTGAAGTCGGAGTGAGATCTCGGACCACTAAATTCGAGAGCCGTTTCGACAACATTGTCCGACCTAAATGACGACAAAATAAATGGCCACACAAAATTCCCACCAGCTGTCTATGTAGGATATTCCTCACCATAGTCCATAGCAAGTACATTTTGTGACGTCCAGTGTTTGTTCGTTCCCCTTATCCAAGTACGCTATGTCGATCTATTTGCAATTTACCAAACCAATTGACAATACAACCAAACTCCAATTCACATATCAAAGTTATTCACAATTTTCAAATAGTACACACAAATGTCGTTCTAGCAACAATAACGATGACAATTACAAAACAAAGCTTCAATTTGTAGGTGCAGAGCGAAAACTCGCAAATATTAAACCAAATCACAAACACAACCAAAATGTCCCAAATTAATGATATTTACAACCGAGTTCAAAACTTAAGTAAAACGAATGCATCCAAAACACAGTAAAATTATCAATATACAGAAAACATTTAATCAGACACTAATCAGTAGTATAGTTTAATCCACTAAACGAAATGGTGGGGTGCAAATCAGGTCGAAAATATTTTGATGTAAAACACTTTTTTGGAGACCACACACTCAGTCTTCTAATGAGCTGAATCTGTAAGTTTATTCTATGTACAAACTAGTGAGTTTAACAGTTGTGTAAAGAATAGGAAACTAACAAGGCACATGAATACAAGTGTAAACATAATTTTCGAATAGAAGACTGACACAGTCGTTGTTTTGTGATGTTTAAAAAATATATAGGTTGCAGTTTGAAAATGTTTAGTTTTGAGTAAAATCGTAGCCTAGAAGAGTGCAAAACTGGTTCGAAATGTCTTTATAATATACAACATATATAGTCTTCCACTGAAATCCCGAACCAACCTGAGTTAGGCAACCCTTAAAAACCTGGAAGTACTCGACGTCCATTTCATCTTTCTATGGGATTGAGAAGCAGTGAGCATTTACGAGCAAACAACCCTTGGTCCAACCTATTACCTTTAATCTCGTGCACAAATAATTAACATCTAAACCACTAAGTCTGAACCCAATGGTGTGCATATTGATCCCCAGTTGCAGGGTTGTGAATGCGTACTGTTTCACAGCTCCATACTACGACGAGACGATCATCCAGTACTTGCGGGTTTCTAATAGTCGTCTAACTTAGATCGGTTCCTGATTTCAATGAAATTCACAAATCTCCACTACCTCATACTGACATAAATAGTGTTTGATTACGACAATTCTTTTCGTATAACCTTCACAGTCTTTGCAATACAAAGCTTAAGAAAACCATTAACATTATCAGTGAACATTCATTTATCTGCACCGTATAAATGAAAACATGCCACAAGTCAAATCAGTCTCAATTTCTTCATGTAGTAATTAGTTCGTTCTACTGTGTTATGACATTCAGCTTTTGTTGTAATCAGAAAATTAAGTTATCGATTTATTACCTACAATCACCCGACCACAGGTCATACTTCCATAGAAAAATCCAAATGCTCGGAGCTACTTATTTCTAATCAGTAGTATAGTTTAATCCACTAAACGAAATGGTGGGGTGCAAATCAGGTCGAAAATATTTTGATGTAAAACACTTTTTTGGAGACCACACACTCAGTTACCATGTCGCATAAGATGTAACAGTAAAACAAGGCATGTTTGAAAAGTGTGGGTATTAACATCATGTAATTTTTACATTAATATCATAATTACGAGCTTCCAGTTAGCTTTGAAAATAAAAAACAAAGCTCATCAGACGTTGAGCAAACAAGAGAAAAATGAATCCAGTATAGTTACTCACTATCTAAATATAACTGAATAATTATGACATAAATGACCAAATGAATCGAAGACGTATAACACTTTCACACTACTTGCTTTTTACAATACCACGAATTAAATGAATGGTGGCTATTTTATTTCATAAGTACTGTAGTTTGAAGGAAAGGACTCAATAATTTGAGCTCTCATATACGTTTACTTTTAAGGAAAAAGACAATTATGACATCATGAAGCTAAGGAAAATAGTGATGAAGTAAATACGGAGGAACATCACGAGTAAAAATGGAAACCGTCATATATATATATATATATATATATATATATATATATATATATATATATATATCATGTAGGGGTTGTAAACTTTGTTTGCGAGGGTTAAGAATCTCACCAATAACAAAGTATTTTGTAGTAACAAAATGGGAATTACGTAGGTTTTATGAATTAGAGAAGGGACTACTTGGGATTATGTATCTATGTATGCATGTACGTATATATGCTGTTTTGGTCTAAACATCCTGAATGATAAAAATATACAAAAAAAAATTGATTTCAGTATGAAATAGAACGCATCAATGCGAACTCGGTAAGAATGAATTACATAAATATATATTCAGATTTCACATTAATAGTTAACATGTAGAATTGTTAGAAATGCAGCCACAACTTTCAATTATCTATAATGTATGTAGAAATATATTTTTAATAGATTATTAATAGTTTCAGTTATGGAATATACGTAATCGTTCACTAGATCATATTTACACGATGGAAAGATACCAGAGGAGAGAAAAAACATCTGAAAAGTAACCGTTGTTGCTGTCAGATTATGGAGATATAGTGTACAAGGAATGACACGTAAGCTACAGTGTATGCGGCAAACAATTTTACAGATTAAGTTAACAAGCATGAGTTAAATATTTTCACTTCTTTTTAACATCAATTGTGACGGTAAGAAAAGGCGAGCTGTTATAAAATAAATAAAGCATGAAAAAAATTGTGTAAAATACTAGAATGATTATGTAAATAAAACAACATAGGAAAATATATTATAAAAATATAACTGAGACGATAATTCTGATGGGCGAAAAGATACTGGTGAAACAAAACAGTTCATTGAACTGTCAATTTTGGGGAAAGATAGCGTCGGATTTTTGATCTACAGAGTGCACTTCGAAATCAATATAGCATTTACGCTTCATTGACAATGGAGTTAAGTAGTCAAGCGAAATTATGGTAAAATTGCCAAACGATTAAATGGTATAATTCTTAAGCACATAAAAAGTTAGTCATCTTTATATCAAATTGAATAAATTACATCTAATATAGGAAGTAATTTATACAACTTCAAAATGAATAATGAGACGTCATAAAAGATGTATTCCAGATTTTATATAGTGTTCTTATGATATGCTACTACATACCTTTAACAGTAAACTAAAATTTGCAATAATTTCAAACGTAATGAATGGTTATCAATGACAGATAGGTGATAGAAGACAGATGAATTAAGAAATGTTTAGAACATCACTATAGTTAATAATACTTTTTTACACTTATTTCCTTATGAAACTTTGGAAATAATAATACTGTGTTATAACGTAATAAAAAGAGGATAACGTGGCCATACAGAGTCACTATCTATGATTCAACCAGTGAGATTCCCCAACAAATGCTACCAGATCTGGATACTAAATAGTAATTAGCTTAACAAAATCAACCTAAAGCCTAATACCCTCACCGCTGATACTTTATGAAACCTGAAAATAAATGAAGGTTTTAAACATCCCATAAAATCAAATAAAGCTAGTGAAAAACAAGTTCACATACTGCTACTACGCAATTCACATTGTGCCAATAACTGATAACATCGAAATATGCACAAAGTAGACTGTGGTTATGAATTCTACTTAAAATATCAATGCTTCAACTTCAAAGAAACTTATAGAGGCAGTTTTTTACTTTAGGATGTAGAAAGTTAAACTTTTAAGTTACAAGGAAAATTATCATTAAAAAGATCAACGGCAAACAAATAATTGGGTAAAACTAGTTACAACAGGCTAACCTACGGTCTCTGTTTATACACTGTCTGCAACACCTAGTTTATTCAATGAATCCTGTTCAAAGCGTCTTTGAGCCTCTTGTTGTCGTTGATAATGTTGTTGAAGCTGTTGTAATCGAGAAGTCGGTCCTGGTGTCAAACGTAAAGTTGGTGGGAGAATAGGTGCAGGATTAGAAGAAGTCGGAGAGGAGTGAGGCTGAGAGCTGGTTGGAGTAGGGAAAACAGACTGAGATATTTTGAGAGATATACTGTCTGATAGAGAGCGGTGGCTGGAACTACTGACAGCTCGTTTGCCTAACTGCCATGTTCCACGACTCTGGTGAGCCGGCTGATTCCAAAGCGGAGTCCCGCTTCCAGAAGTGGAGCTTGAAGTGCTAACAACAGTAGACATAGAAAACGACAAATTATTTTCCGCAGTAAATGTTGTAACAACACCTGTGGCAGAGCGCGAGTCATCACGTTCGAGCAGGCTTTTAAGCAACTGAGATGCTGGATTATTCGCTAATACTGACTGGTTTGGGTTAGCAAGCGCTAAAGAAGTAGCACACAAATTGCGTCGAATTGGAATTGATGAACCATCATCAGTTAGGTTTGATATACCGATGTCCATGATATAAGTTCTGCTAGTGGTTACTTCGCAAGGTAAAACAGTATTAGCCCCAAGTGAACTAGGTCTACACATGCCAAAACTGCTACTGGGTACTGAAAATCTACCTAGTGGTGCGGTGTTCACACTGAATGGAGACATGCCGAATCCTGGTACAGTCGGAAGCATGACTGGTCTATCTGATTTCGGTAAAATTTTCCTAAAAGAGTGGTACTTGTGAACAACTGTTCTTTTAGGTGGCCCTGAGCATACAGAAGCATTTGTAGAGGATTGGACAGTGGTCATAATAGGGATTCCACCCGAACCAGAAAAAATAGGAGATATGCAAGAGGAAATGAAGGGTTTGCCTGATAGTAAATAGTGATCACCAACACTTTCATTCATTGACGATCGCGATGCAGAAAGGCTTTGACCAACAATACGACTACCTGAAACGGAAAACGATGTGATACAATGAGATCAGATCAGACAACGTTGAGTCTCGCAGATGTGCGTCAGTTCACGTTACTATGCCATATGAGCACAATATGAAATCGAAAAAATGTATAGCAAAGAATCAAAGTAACGTAGTATCAATAACAATGAGAAAGACTTAGAATTGAGAATATGCTTCAGAAATACGCAGTGGGAACGTACGTACGAAGAAATGCCAGAATCCGAGATCAAGAGGTAGTCTGCTGCTAGCAGTATAACTCACATCAACAATCATGAACTGATGCCATATTTCAGTTTAGCATCCTCTACCATTTTACCAGCTTATTTATACACCACCAAAACATTCTCCCGTTGAGGTAGGTGGAGACTGAGAACATGTAGAGACAATGAGATATTCAATAGTAACACAAAAATCATCAACTAAAGGATATAACAGACAACTACCTTTTCTGTTTATGAGGTTCATAAATAATGTATCAATTCACGTGATGTCTTGTAAATCAATTTGTGACCTGAAAAAATATCGCCACATTTGTGTCAACATCTATACCGTATGATACATGAATAACAAACATAATATCTTGTTAGTCCAGCATACACTTCAACAGAGTTTAAAAACACTTACAGCTTCCTATAAAAACTACGAAACAAGAGAAAAACTAGTGGGACCGAGTAGCTTATGTCGACAAGTTTATTATTCCGGTCAGTCAGCTACAACGTAGGGCCAGGCACATATATGCATCGGTTCAAATTGCCACACCTCATTAGCACAACAAGATGAACACCGAATTCATGGAAGTAGTTAATTCAATGGTGGTAATATGTAAAAGAAAGATTGCATATAAATGCATAGTAGAGGGAGAAAGAATCAGTTCGTAGAAAAGTGTAAAGCAATTTTAATCTCACCGTTTAAGGGCAGACAAAGAGTGTATACACCTACGCCATTGTGACTAACTCTGAGCCATGTCACCCAGTCTCCAACCATTGGTTACGACAGTCGAGCGTACCCACACTAATTAGTCTGCATCTACGAACATGGCTCATACCAGAAGCTAGTGACTTCAAAGACTGATGGCATGTTATGGTTTGTCTATCCCTAACATACTTCCAACCATCACCAACAGTGATGTTATAATTTCTCTTATTAAAATCCAGCTATTCCTATTGCATAGTATTCTTGGACATCAATTCACTCGACAAGTCCCCAAAGCAGAACACGGTTGAACAGGAGGGAAATTACATTCCAAATAACAAGGGTGGAAGGAAGTAAGAAACACAGTAAGAGAAACGTTAGTATATTTTTAGTTTTTACATAGGAAGATTCTCGAGTCTTCTCGAATTATCGACTAGCGCTGATTGGATAAGAAGCAGCCAACCAACGTGCACCAACACAATCGTGCACAGAACGTGCTTTAATCCAATCTGTCCTGCTAACACATCCCCTTTGAGCAGATTCTTTGGATCTGGTGTAAGGGTCCAGCTACAACCACGCGACTGGCTGGTGGTCTAGGCAATAAATAAGTGGCATCACTCTTTGCTTGCACAGAAACTGACCTGTTTGTTCCACGCGTTTTGAATTCAAAGGTATCTAGAAGAACGTCAAGTGGTATTCTATATCGAGTCTTGTTGCTGGCTATCGAAGTTGCTTTCGAATGGCTAGCATGGCGTAGCAAAACTTCTCAGCCAACCGACACCTCATAAATCACATCCCCTTTGTTTTGCAAGATCCGACCAGCTATCCATGTAGGATGCTTTCTACTATAGTCTATAACAAGTAAATTTTGACCCACCATGAACAAACGTCTTTGTGCCCCATGGTGTCGATTGAAATGCTTCTCCATCGATACATTTCGTTGAGTCTCAAGAGTTGGCGTACGACGAATGACACTGAAATTTCCAAGTAGAGCTTCTGCTGAAGAGACCCGGCCAGTCAGCATTGCGCGTCGTGTTCAGGCATACACAACACGTGGCCCATCTCAGTCGGTGAAGATTCACAACCTCATCAACTGATTTACCATCATTCCCTAATACTGTGTCTAACCTCAGTATTACTTACCCAGTGGTTTCAGCAGATACGAGCTATATTTCTAAGACATCTGTGATCAAATACTAGTAACTTACGAGTAACTTCGGCGAGGCCCTAATTTAGGGACGAGTCAATCAGAAGCGTTTGAGCAATCTCAGTTATTAGCCAATCAGAAGACAGTTAGTATAAAGTGAAAACATATTATAAGAAAGTAATGAATTACAGTGGATATTCTTCTTTTACATGATTTAAGTCAGCTACAACGTAGGACCAGGCACATATGTGCATCGGTCCAGGTTGCCATACCTCATTAGCACAACAAGATGAACACCGGATTCATAGGAGTGGTTAGGTCAAAGGTTGCAATAAGGATATAGTATAGGAAGGAAGAATTAGTTCGTAGAAAGAAAGATATGAAGTGATTTTAATCTCTTAGTTTAAGGCAAGACAGGGAGTGTATACACCGACGCCATTGTGATCGATTCTGAGCCATGTCACCAAGAGTCTCCTACATGATTTAAAAACTTGTTAAGTTACAGAGGTTCTGAATTTATAATGCATATGGTATAAAAACTCGTCCATAGGGTTAGGGTTGTAGCTTCTCAATAAACACCTCTTCTCTAAAATCCGTTGTAAACCGATCGTATGTTAGCATCACGTGTTGAACTTGGCTCCGTGAACTTGAAATTGCTCAAACGTTTCTGATTCGCTCGTCCCTATATTAGAGTCTCGCCACCCTAACCCTAACCCTATGAACGAGTTTCTATACCATATGCATTATAAATTCAGAACCTCTGAAACTTAACAAGTTTTTAAATCATGTAAAAGAAGAATATCCACTGTAATTCATTACTTTCTTATAATATGTTTTCACTTTATACTAATTGTCTTCTGATTGGCTAATAGTTGTCAAGGTCATTTAAGATTCGTTCAAAGGTCGTCCCTAAATTAGAGTCTAGCCGTAACTTCTACTCTTAATGACCACGTTTCGCAGACGTAAAGTGAAACAGAACGAACTGCTGCGCAGTCCTTCAATTGATAGACGGATATCTCATTTCCTCCATGTAACGTATGTTGGTAAAAGTCAAACGAGCTTTTCGATCCGCGCAGAGATTTCATCGGACACCAACCCATTAGTGCTGATCAGACTTCCAAGATAAGTGAAGTTGTCAAAGCGTTCGACTACTTCACTCCCTATCCTAATTTCAGGTGTTGACACAGGCCAGTCCTGAAGCAACAGCTTGTATTTGGAGAGGAATAAACGCATTCTAAACATTCTGGTATTGTTGCTCAGTGCTACTAAAAGACTCTGCATTTCATTAGTTTATTACATAAACCCTACAGATCAAATTGTTAAATATGTTAAAAAGTATTTACGTTTAAAGATAAAGAATCACACCATATATCCTGTACAATTAGTCAAATACATCACTTTCTGAACTGAGTAAGAAGATAATGTTATCAGACTAACTGTTATACAGGCCGTTTGGATATTTGTAATAAGTTAACTACAAGTCGGATTGGGCGATTTTCCTTTCATAGAAGCAAATCTTTGAACAATGATCAATTTGACGTGAAAACAACATAAGGAATACAGTTAGTTTCATAATTTTCAGCTACAACCATTAAAATATGTACGAAAATATATTTTTACTTGACTTAGAATATACCAATGACATAGTTCTATTTGGTGAAGACGCTGACAAAATGAAGTCTTCTGACCACTATAAGCAACAATGCAAGCATGTTCGAGATGTAATTCTCCCTCTCGAAATGCAAAATGTTGCATCAGGATTGGGCTACATCGGCACCTGAACTAATGATAGGGAGTGAAGTACTTGAGCATGTTGACCGCTTCACTTATCTTGGAAGTCTCACCAGCCCTTCTGGTGTGTGACAAAATGTCAGCACGGACACAGCGGGCTCGACTAGCTTTTGCCAACTTGCGTCATTTATGGCGTAGGCGAGATATCCGTCTATCAACCAAAGGACGTGTTTACTGCGAAGCAGTTCGTTCCGTCCTACTTTATGGCAGTGAAACATGGCCGGTAAGAGTAGAGGATATTCGTAGGTTACTAGTATTCGATCATAGGTGTCTTCAAAATATTGCTCGTATATCCTGGGACTATCGAGTAAGTAACACAGTTGTTAGGAAACGAGTACTAGGTAAGGATGGCAAATCAATTGATGAAGTAGTGAAACTTCATCAGTTGAGATGGCTGGAACACGTGTTACGGATGCCCAACCACTGACTGCCTTGACGTGCGATGTTCAGTGGTATAAGAGTAGATTGAAAGGAAGCTAAGGGCGGCCAGACCGAAACATGGCACAAGTCCATGAAGTGAACTGAGCCATGTTGGTAGGTGTAGGCTACCTGGTTGGGATCCGCAAGGCGATAGCAACCGATGGTTAGAGACACGGTTCACAATCGTTTGCAATGGCGCAGGTGCATCCACTCTTTGTGTTCTCCCAAATTCTAATCTCCTGAACTATTCATGTCCCTTTCTTCTTTCCAAATTTATTTCACTGGATTATACTCCTTGAATAACATCTTTAAACCCTAATGTTTTCGATTACTGCTTATACTTTTACCACCTCTACCGCTATGAGATTTGGATCGACAATTGTATCTCTGTGCCAATGTGGTATGGGAACATGAACTGATGTACGTACGTACGAAGTTCTACGTTGATGCTGGCTTTTCCTTTTATTTAAGAAACACGAAAGTACGAACTACGTAGCAGTGAACAACACATACTATATAAAAATATGTTCTTATTCAACATCTCCATGAAAATTTTCCAGCTGACCTAAAAGACATTTAATTCCTAAGTACACTATAACAAACCATGAACTGTCTGTAATGGAACAGTTGTGCTCACAAAATTACCAATTGATTTGTTTCTTCTTGATATAATGGGATGAAAAGTCAAAATTAGATTGATTTACTCATGATGATTTTTATTCAACATTAATTCTATTTTAATTCGATATGATGATTACTCAATGTAGTATGTTTTGTTTTCCCGTATGACATACGTTATTCTTGTATTAAAAATTGATATGAACTATACTCACTATGTGATTTGTTATAACTTGAAGTATTTTTCATATATATGATTTCATCCTAATTATTAATCCAAATGAGTGTACGAATCAATATATAAATGAGTGTATTTTTGACTAGAGTTGTCGCCATCATCATCGTGTTTTGGGGGCTTAATACATCTTCACTTGTATCAGTCTTTGTGTTCTTACGTTTGTGTCGTGGTAACTGCAGTGGTACCTCGTTTTTACAAGTATAAGCGATTCCGACACAACAATCAGCGACGACCAGATATAACAAATAGTAAACAATCCACTAGATATATCACTTCTACACTGTGTTCTGTTCCCGACCTCGACGTTGCTCCCTTGATACATAACTTTAATAGGTTATATCACTTAAATGGTCACGTTTTTAGGTCGTATCTACTTCGGTCTGGGCACCCGGGCAAATAAATTAATTTTAGGTCGTGTAACAGAAAAGAGTACACTGATAGACTGTATACATGACACACGATAAACTAAAATACACGTAACGAAAGTTGAATTGAGTAGTTCGAAAATTTTTAACAAAACTGCTAATCTGCCTAAACACACGCCATTCTGTACTGTTAAAAATAAGATATTATTGGGGAATATTCCCAACAATTTATCTGAATATTGGTTTGTTTGTTTAAAGCCTTTTTGCTTGGTAGGACTAACCTGTCCCAACTTGGACCGTCAGGTAAAATATGAGTGCCTAAAGATCCGGGTACAGAAAAAGATACCACCGGAAGGATGGATATATTAAAGCTAAATAAAGGTGAGAAGTGAACATCCTGAAAAATTAAATATAATAGAGGTTTACGTATTAGAATTTAGGTCGAATTGTGTGACGGTTGATGACACTAACCGATGGCCTAAACATAGGTGATCATAGTCGAATTCCAAAGTGTCACTTACTAGTAGGAATCCAAGTGACTTAACCATTGGGATAAGCCACTTGAGGACCAGTTATTTAGGGATGCGATATCATCTGCACCATGAATTTAAAAATCAGATATGCCACCAGACTAAAATGGATATAAGATGCACCAATATCCCAGAAATCAACTTAAACCTGGAGCCAAACTGGGAATAGATATTACAGTCTACAGGGATAATAACAAAACTTAGACTTCTTAAGTACTGAATCAACTGCAGACTCCAATCTCTTAAATTTAGTGATCGAATAAAGTAGCCTTTTGTTATTCGTATAATCATTATTGAGTAAAGTAGTATTATACTACTAATCTACTAATTACTCAACATACCTGTATTTTGGTCTGCTTCCGTAAAACAACGAACCGTAGCAGGTGCTAAAGGATTAAAACATTGTGATGGCGATCTTAAGTTGCCTGTGAGCGTGGGATTAAAAGTAGGACGTCCAATTGGCCAATTTACGCAAGGTGCTCTCATTACTGTAGGGTAGTGAGCACTCATAAAAGGAAGACCTTCTAGTTCTGAAGATATAGTTGTCGGTACAGTAGACAGAGCGCTATTGTCGAAAAAACGACTTGACGTTAACTTTTGGGACGGTACAGAAGACTGGAATGAAGTAACAGAAGAAGGTTCATACATTTTCGTAACGTTTTTGAGCTCGAAATCTTCCATATCATCATCGTCATCATCATCTATTTCAAGTTTTGGGTTACTTTTATGAGTAGGGTTTTGATTTAAATGCAAGGGGAATGGTCGAAATTCGGAGTTAAGCTCAGTGGTGTCTGACAATACTGACGAGGTGTATTGAATGTACTGGTGAGATTGTTGAAGCTGGGAAGTTTGTAGGCACTGTGTAACAATTGCTTCTGATTCGAGTGGCTGAAAAAATCATAATTTTTCCGACTTTAAAATGCAGTAAAAACTGAATAAACCGATAAATAACAGTTATAAGTTGTAAACAACCAACAAACTGAGAAGCAAATGAACGAAAGGACGCACCTTTCTAGAACACCCAGTAAGATTTGATAACAGCTATTTTAATTGATCATAAGAAGCATAGAGTAATAAAGACAGTCTTTAACAAGGCATTGAAAAGCTTAACCAGTACAACTACCAATATTCATTTGAGCACTTATATACAGTGGTAACTACATAATGTAAATCTAAAAGGTCTTTATGTCACCTGTGACAAGAGCTCGTATCGGGATGTTAGGTAGTTAGAATTGGTGACATTTATCACGTTTAACACAAATATTGGTACAAAGGGGCACTAAATGCATATGCGCCAGATAAAGCAAGTGGGCTGTGATACTTCCCGGGTTCCCAAACCGAAGCAATGAACGTATGAATATTAAAATTCTGGATATAACAAAAAACTCAATATACTTTCGCCGCATTTCGATTCCAATTTAATTTTGAACCAGTAAAACATGAAATTTTGCTTCTGCATATTCCTCAAAACACATAAGGCGTTTCATTTAGTTAACATATTACGGGTATACTGAGCGAAAACGAGAATACGAAATCCAAAGACTTCCACCCAATTCACCAACGTATTTCATCCTAGTATTTATTACACTGAATGACACCAAAAACTCAGAAAATGCCCACCGAATACTTCGGGTCACCACTATCATTCACACAAATTCGCTTAAATGGTAAAATTGAGATCCATCTTCTAGTATTTGAAGTATCAAAGATTGTAAATGCACAAATAAAGTTATAGTAAGAGATTCAAATTAAGAACACCATACACCCATGTGTTATACTTTATTCACATGAAATGAGAATGGTTTTGCATTAAAAAATGGGTGTATTGATAACTTTGTTGAAGCTTTTCGTGTGGATTTATTAAACATCTTACGGTAATTACGACTTACGTTGTCTGATATTATACTATCTGTGTTTAGCAACCATTCGTTCGAGAGTTACTATTAATTAAAAACCAATTTACGAAACATAATCCATACTGGACGTACACCAACTGGAGGAAAGGATGAGTTCCTTTTAGAACACAAAAAAATTGCAGATGATAGATATTAACATTGACAGGCAATGCCAGAAAGTCCTGATGACTGCGTTCTCGTGGTGAGAGTGCTGTTTACGAAATTGAGAGGACAAAAAGGGAATATCCGGGTTGGTGGATATGGAGGATCCACCTAGAGGAGTTGGTGCATAAGGGTTCCAGGATTCCAAAGGAACAAATGATGCATAAACCAATCGTTGGGCCTCGTCTACCAAGGGATCACATCTCCTAACGTAACCCGACCGTTGTTGCTACCTTGACGTGGTGGTCGGGCTTGCCTATCGTGATGAAGCAACCGACCTATACTGGCTGGAACAACCGTTCCTCACGGTCCTACCATGTCAGACAGGTCGGTTGAAGAGCGGTAAGACTAAAAGCAACAAACCCAAGGTCCGAAGGCGAAGTCGTACTGCTGACTGTACAGAGGTGTGACAGCAGTAAGGTGTTTCCTACAGACAACCAGCATGACAGCGATGCTGCCTTCCCACAAGGAGGGGTGGGGTTAGAAAAGGTCGACCCTAAAAATGCACACCTCACCTTACCTCACGGATTTCCGTCTCCGACGGTAAGGCCCTTTAAAGAACAGAGCTAACACGTCAAAAACCTCCCACGAAAAGGCCGTGCGCGACCGGCCTCAAGCAGTTGTCCCTTGGGCACTGCGGTCACGCTCTCAGGTCACTGAGACCACCTCTAATCCAATTTCCTTTTCAGGTACCTCCAAAACAACCCTTCCACGGTGTGGGCAACCGGGAAGTGATAACCGCCCTCATACCTCTATTCATAATCAACCTTCCTCTTCAATTCCTATTACTCCTCCTACATCGACTTTCAACCCTGAACTTCCTCCTTCGGCTTCCTCCTCAAGTGTCACCATAGCCAACGATTCTAGTGCTCAAAACTCTGTCCCAGGTCTACTGAAACCTCGCTCCAAACTACACATTGGAGCTTTCAACGTACGCACTCTATGTCAAATCGGTCAGCAGGCTTCCTTGGCTAAAACCCTAGTCTCTTTCCATTGATGTATGCTGTATCTCCGAAACACGCATACAGGATTCCAGTCTGGTCATTCACTTGACCTCAACTCGGCAAAACGGAGAGCCAACGAGACACACGCTCCGTGTATCTGGTGACCCGATGGCCAGTTCTCGTGGACTGGCAGGTGTAGGCATAGCACTGAGCATGAGGGCGGAACAAGCACTGCTAGAGTGGATCCCCGTCAACAGTCGTCTATGTGCTGTTCGGCTAAACGGCTCCGTAAAAACTCGGAAGGATAGGGATACACGTCGTTGCCTTTTCGTCGTTTCTGCCTACGCTCCCAGATGATGTGAAAGATGAATTTTACAGAAAGCTGTCCGAACTTCTTCAGAAAGCTAAACGCTCAGACATAGTACTCGTAGGGGGTGACTTTAATGCTCAGATAGGTAGCTTAAACCAAACAGAAAGGCATTTAGGTGGATATTTTAGCATTCCGGCACAGCAAACAGATAATGGTGACCGTCTGCTGCAACTGTGCTCAGACAATCGCTTATTTTTAGCAAACACAAATTTTAAGCATAAGGAGAGACATCGTCTAACGTGGCGACCGCCTGCACCAAACCAACGATGGACTCAAATAGACCATATTGCCATCAGTCATCGTTGGAGAGGGTCGGTAGAAAGTTGTCGCTCATTCTGGAGTACCTGATTGGACTCCGACCACACCCTAATACGGGCACACATTCGCTTATGCCTCACTGGACGCAGACAAGCTACATTAAAAAGACCAATTAGAACTGAGTTGAGTAACGTGAAAACCAAAAGTAGGTTCCAGGAACAACTGAGGTCACACTTAGGTAGTTGTGAAGACAAGGCTGACCCAGATGTTGCTTGGAAGGGCATACAATCAGCTGTGGAAACAGCAGTGACATTTATTAGCGTCTTAAACCACAAAGTTACAAAGAACCAATGGATTCCTTCAAAGTCTATCACACTGATGGATTCTCGCAAACTCGTCCCATCAGATTCTGAACATGATGAAGAGCGACAACAAATCAGATCTAGGTTAAGAAAAAGTCTAAGAAACGACCGTGAGCAGTGGTGGGCAACAAAAGCAAGAGATGGAAAAGGCGGCGACTATGGGGAACACAAGACAGCTTTACAGACTAATAAAAGAAACTGGAATTAATAAGTCAAGTGTAAGTGAGATTATTTCGGAAAAAGACGATACACTCATCTGCTCCCAGTCCAGACGTTTAGAACGATGGGCGGAACATTTCAGAGAACAGTTCAGCTGGCCTTCAGCTACTCTACAACTACCCTCCATTCCCAGACAGTGTGAATGGAACATTGAAGTAGGTCCCCCAACTCTTGCTGAAGTTCAAAAGGCTATGGTTAATCTGAAACCAGGAAGGGCAGCTGGTCCAGATGGATTGCCTCCAGAGGTCTTTAAGGATGGTGGTCTAATTTTAGCGATTAGGTTGACTAATATTTTAGCTAAAATCTGGGAGTTAGACGTTATTCCATCTAATTGGTCACAATCACTTATCGTCAAAATCATCCTGTGACAACCATAGAGGGATTAGTTTAACTAATATAATATCTAAAATACTAGCCTCGATAATTATCAGACGCCTAACTAAGACTCGTGAACTGCAAACACGAGAGAACCAGGCTGGCTTTAGACCTGGTCGTGGCTGCATCAACCACATATTCACCATTCGTCAGGTTCCAGATCATAGGCATACTTATCGGCGTCCGACAATGGTGGTCTTTCTCGACTTAAAAGCAGCATTTGACTCGGTAGACCGCGAGATTCTGTAGCAGTGTCTGTCATTGGAAGGCGTACCTCAGAAGTACATAAACCTTGTGAAGGCTCTTTACTCGAATACTACCAGTCCAGTCAGAGCTTATGGCGAACTGTTATCTGCTTTTGCAACCTCAAGTGGTGTCCGTCAAGGCTGTCCACTTTCCCCATTTTTGTTTAACTTCATCATAGATCTACTGATGGAAATAACATTCACGTTTACTGAATCCTCGGGTATTGATCTCCTTCCAGGAGGTCCACTTATCGACTTAGAATACGCGGATGACATAGTCCTGTTTGGCGAAGACGCTGATAGAATGCAGAGTCTTCTGGTAGCACTGAGCAACAATGCCAGGATGTTTGGAATGCGCTTCTCTCCCTCTAAATGCAAGTTGTTGCTTCAGGACTGGTTTGCATCAACACCTGAACTAAGGATAGGGAGTGAAGTAGTCGAACGCTTTGACAACTTCACTTATCTTGGAAGTCTGATCAGCCCTAATGGGTTGGTATCGGACGAAATCTCAGCACGGATTCGAAAAGCTCGATTGGCTTTTGCCAACTTGCGTCACCTATGGCGAAGGCGAGATATCCGTCTATCAATAAAAGGACGAGTATACTGCGCGGCAGTCCGTTCTGTTTTAATTTACGGCAGCGAAACGTGGCCATTAAGAGTAGAAGACACTCGTAAGCTATTAGTATTTGACCACATATGCCTTAGAAATATTGCTGGCGTCTGCTGGGATCACCGGGTAAGTAATAGTGAGGTTAGACGCAGGGTATTAGGGAATGATGGTAAATCAGTTGATGAGGTTATGAGTCTTCATCGACTGAGATGGTTGGGCCACGTGTTACGTATGCCTGAACACCGATTACCACGACGTGCAATGCTATCCGGTATTGGAGATGGTTGGAAGAAAGTTAGGGGCGGCCAAACCAAAACGTGGCATCAGTGCTTGAAGTCACTAACTTGTAGTCTGAGCCATGTTGGTAGATGCAGACTACTTGGTTGGGGTCCGCGTGACTATCGTAACCAATGGTTGGAGACTCTTGGTGACATGGCTCAGAATCGATCACAATGGCGTCGGTGTATACACTCCCTGTCTTCCCTTAAACTAAGAGATTAAAATCAATTCATATCTTTCCTTCTACGAACCAATTCTTTCTTCTTGTACTATATTTCTATATGCAATCTTTCCCTTACATATTACTACCTTTGACCTAACCACTGCTATGAATCCGGTGTTCATCTTGTTGTGCTGATGCGGTATGGCAACCTGGACCGATGCACATATGTGCCAGGTCCTACGTTGTAGCTGACTGACTGACTGACTGACCTAACGTAGCTCCACTGCTTTGTGGATTAGACTTCTAGGTCGAGGGTCCGGGGAGGTTGACCCTCGCTTCCGTTTGAGCGCCCAAGCAGTATTCCAGCCCCCACACAAATCGAATAACGAGGTGTAGTGCATATACATTTGGTGCTTCCTTGTAAGAATGTTTGTGTTTAAATAAATAAATAAATAAAAGGTTTAATACAATAATCTGTACTGACTACAAGTACATAATCTACAATTTGGGGGTTGATTGACGTTTAATTTATCTATTTCTTTGTACACATAAATATTGGTACAAGGGGGCACCAGATATATATGCGCCACACAAAACAATGACAATGAGAAGAGAAAAAAGAAGGTGAGGTGTGTTTAAGAAAAAGAAAAGAACAGATTAGTGTAAGGTAGTGTAATAATAATAATAATAACAATAATAATAATAATAATAATAATAATAATAATAATAATAATAATAATAATAATAATAATGAGGGAAACGGAAAGGTATAAACAGAAGAATTCTTTCAGTTAGGGAAGATACAAGCACTTTTATGAAGTAAAAGAAGGTTACAGTAGTTTCGCCACTGGCTTCTATTCTTAGCCATATCTCATAACGTCTCTAGCCACTGTGTAGCACCATCTCTCAGACCCAAACCAGGGAGTCTTACCCCGACACGCCATGTCATACACTGACCACCTCTCCGCTTCTCCCAACCAGTCCCAGAGTCGGCAAGTAGTGCACGACATGGAATTCTCTGGGACGACATTCGTAGAACAGATCCAAGCCACCGAAGTCGGTGTTTCAAGATGGTAACACCAATTGAATTATCATCTCTGTGCCCGAACACACGATGCCGAACCTCTACATTACTGACAAGGTGTTGCCACTGAATGTCAGCAATCCTTCGGAGACAGCGGTGATCGAACACAGAGAGTCGTCTAACGTCCTCAACTCGGAGAGGCCAGGTTTCACAAGCATAGAGCAAAACTGCTCTCACCGACGCGTTGTAGATCCGACCTTTTACAGCCAGACTGACATCACGAAAGCGCCAAAGGTGGCCCAGATTGGCATAAGCCGCTCTGGCTTTCACTATACGTGCATTGATATCATCACTCACGCCACCACCAGCACTTATGCAGCTACCCAGATACACGAACTTCTCGACTACGTCTATCTGCTCACCATCCAGGGTGAGTACAGGATTGGAATCCTGCCAGTCTTGTAGAAGTACTTTGCAATTCGAAGGTGCAAAGCACATACCATACCTACGGACACTGATTGTCAACTGATTAAGTGCGGATTGCATGCCTTGGGCATTATCGCACAGTAAGACAATATCGTCCGCGTACTCAAGGTCGAGAAGTCTTTCTCCAGGCAACAGATCCACACCACCATTACATACATTCATCAGAGCTGTTTCCAGTGTGGCAAGCCCATTTGGCCACTGTATCATCTGTCTATTCATTGTAACTTAGACTCGTAATTCACTATGTTAATTTCGGTGTGTATGATCGAATGCATGTCTGTACATTAACTTTTAAACTATTTTCCTATTGGTTTCAACGTGCAGATAATCGATAGTCTATCCACACCTGATTAACCCTCAAAAATATATATGGATTTTTAACAAACTCACACTCTCTCTGTTCCCATCGTGTGCTTGCTCACAATACGCTTGTGGATTATCATTATTCATTAATAATAAACTATCTCCATAACTGGTGTTCAGGCTTCTTAATAATCTCGAGTAAATCCGTAATTCTACTAGGAGATTAAGCCTACCTTAAATACTCAGTTACGGAATATTATTATTTGGAGTCAGATATTAAGGACCTTACCCTTAACATATTGGTGACCCGCCTTTAGAACGCGCACCATTTTCCTCCAAAGTCTGCTGCATTCTCCTCAAGAGTATCATAAAGAACTTCATATTGGAATTATTATTATAATTAATAACAATCCATTGACAGTCATAATAAATTCACTCATAATATTTTCCCTTTGGAATTATTACTGTATATTCTCATACATATACCCAAAGTGACAATTTTTCTTTTCGGTGAGTCTTATATATTTTTTTGTTGTTGTTATTTTTGATTTCTCTTCATATTGTATATTACAATCCTCAGCTTATTATTACTATTGCTTTTTCGTATCATGGCACTTGATAATTCGTTAAGCCTTTCATCTAAATCTATTTCCGTGGGTGCCATCTCTGTACCTTTACCCATTTTTAATCCACGAAAGGCTGAACTCTGGTTTGCTCGTTTGGAAAGCTTTTTTGTTGCAAACAAAATCACAAACCAGAGTACGAAATTTAGTTATGCGAATTCACTGCTGCCAGATGACGTCATTGAACAAGTGCCGGATGTCATTTTTAAGCCGGATCCTGACTCACCATTCGATTGTCTAAAAAGAGAGGTCATTCGTGTCACATCTCTCACCGACCAACAGACAATTGATCAACTTTTAGCCAACGTAGAGCTAGGTGACAATACACCGTCACAGTTAAAACGCCACATGACAAACTTATTAGGAAATCGTACAGTAGACAAACGTCTACTATATCAATTGTGGCTCAGACGTCTCCCTCAAAACATTCAACAGATACTAGCAATTGGAGACGAAGACGTTGATTTTGATAGACTAGCAGACATAGCCGACAGAATTTACGAACGGTCCAAGACTCACCTTGTATCTCAAATCCAATCAAGCTCAGCTGACGAGATCGCCGAGTTACGACGATCAGTTGATATCCTTACGAAACAGATAGCTCAGATCCAATTATTGAATGCCTCCCACAGCAAGCGTAGAGGAACATCCACAAGCCGTAGACGACGTAGTCCAAGCACTACTAGACACAACATTTGCTGGTACCATAGAACATATGGCAAACAAGCTAGAAAATGTACTCCGCCTTGTAACTTTGCAAGCACACAGAAAAAGGAACGTCAAGACCGTAGGTTAATGACGACTGCACTCACTGACCACAACTTTCAAGACAGTCGTCTATTATATGTTACAGACAAAAGAACCGGCACACAGTTTTTAGTCGACACTGGGGCAGAGGTTAGTGTAGTACCACCTACTGCACTCGAGAAAAACACACCTGACCCCAAACTAAAACTACAAGCTGCAAACAGGTCTGACATCAAGACGTACGGAAAAAGGCGGTTGCAATTAAATTTCGGTCCTAAATCTAATTTTTCCTGGAGTTTCATCATAGCGGACGTCCTCGTTCCTATAATCGGCATTGATTTTCTGCAATTCCACAAAATACTGGTAGATGTCAGAAATAGGAAACTTGTCCTTGCCGAACAGAGTAAGGAAATTAGAGGAATTATATCAAATGAGACTTCCATACATTTATTAGTTAAACCTCATCATGAGAACGACAAATACGTCAATTTACTTAATCAGTTTCCAGATTTATTACGACCGAGTTTCAAACACGACAAACCGACGCATACCGTCGTACACCACATAAAGACAGAGGGTCCACCTGTGTTCGCACGTCCAAGACGCCTTGATCCCTCTCGTCTGGCTATCGCAAAGAACGAATTCAACAAAATGATTGAGTTGGGCATCATACGCCCCTCCGATAGTCCGTGGGCATCACCGCTTCATATGGTACCTAAGAAAAACTCTTCCGAAGTTAGACCATGCGGTGACTATAGAGCTCTCAACAGCCGGACCATACCAGATAGATATCCTCTCCCACATCTACATGACTTCACTCATAGCCTATCTGACGTGTCGATCTTTTCAAAAATTGATCTCGTCCGTGCTTACCATCACATTCCAATTCATCCAGACGATGTTCCTAAAACAGCCATTACTACCCCCTTTGGACTATACGAATTCGTCCGCATGCCTTTCGGATTAAGGAATGCTGCACAAAGTTTCCAGCGTTTTATTGACCAAGTGGTACGGGGCTTACCGTTTGTGTATGCTTACATAGATGACCTACTTATAGCAAGCAAAGATGAAAATGAACATCTAACTCATCTGAAAATGCTTTTTGAGAAGCTAAACGAGTATGGGTTAGCGGTCAATCCTGACAAATGTGAGTTCGGAAAACAATCCCTCACCTTTTTAGGTCACGTACTTGATAAGCAAGGCATTAAACCAGTTCCTGAGGAAACACAAGCTATCAAAAATTATCCTTTGCCTGATTCATTCAAGAAACTACGACGTTTCCTTGGGATGATCAACTTTTACAGACGTTTTATCCCTAAATGTGCAGACTTAGCAAAACCACTAACTGATTTATTAAGGGGACGAGCTAAATCATTAGCAATGACACCGCAAGCAATTCAAGCATTTGATCAGTTGAAAAGCGCTTTAAGCACAGAGGCATTACTCGCACGACGAAAGGTTGATGCACCTTTAGCAATAATGACCGACGCTTCTAACGTAGCAGTAGGTGCTGTACTTCAGCAACGTGTCAATGAACAATGGCAACCCCTTGCATTTTTCTCAAAAAAGCTCAACGCAACGCAAACGAAATATAGCACATTCGGTAGAGAACTGTTGGCTATCTACTTAGCCATCAAACACTTTCGCTACATGTTAGAAGGCAATTCTTTCACGATATATACTGATCACAAACCCCTAACTAAGTCCTTGATGCACAATCATGATAAATATAGTCCGCGCGAAATTCGTCAACTAGAATTCATTTCACAATTTGCAGCTGATATACGCTATATTAAAGGCAACGCAAATGAGGCAGCAGATGCACTATCGAGATTAAATATCAATACCTTCTCGATCCCTGATATAGACTATCAAGAAATGGCAAAGCATCAAAAGCTCGATACGGAGCTACAAAAGCTTTTGCAGTCTAAGGAAACGAAATTATTATTCCAAAACATCCCCATAAACAACAAGGACACCTTAACTTGTGATACCTCAACAGGCAAAACTCGCCCTTTTGTACCTTTCGGTATGAGACGAAATATTTTTGAGAAATTACACAATATATCCCATCCAGGTATAAAAGCCACTGTAAAGCTTGTCACAGATAGATTTGTATGGCCAAAAATAAACAAAGACGTAAGAAAATGGTCACGGGAATGCGTCCAATGCCAAAAGTCAAAAGTACATAGGCACATCATATCTCCTACCGGAATTTTTCCCGCCGCTAGCGCTAGGTTCGACCATATTCATATCGACATTGTCGGACCGTTACCGATTTCTAATGGTTACACGCATATATTAACATGTATAGATAGATTTACGAGATGGCCCATAGCTGTTCCGTTAAAAGACACGTCAGCATCAACAGTGGCGAAGAAGCTGGTGAAACACTGGATTACAAACTTCGGTGTCCCTACAACAATTACGACCGACCGTGGAACGCAATTCGAAAGCAAACTATTTCAGCAACTTACAGATACTTTCGGTATAAAGAGAATTAGAACCACTGCTTATCATCCGTCTGCTAATGGAATGATAGAAAGATTCCATAGACAGTTAAAAGCCTCTTTGACGGCCGCACGAGGAGATTACAAATGGGATATCAAGCTTCCTTTGATACTATTAGGCATTCGCTCAACCATCAAACAAGACCTCGGTTGTTGTGCTGCTGAGTTGGTTTATGGAACAACATTACGTTTGCCTGGTGAATTTTTTGACCGTGCAACAGATATTCCAGCAGATATAACCAACTACGTACAACAATTAAAACAGCAGATGGAATCCATTAGGTCCGTTAAACCACGAACCCAAAAGGTGAAATCATTCGTACCCAACGAACTAGACAAATGCTCACATGTATTCGTGAGAAATGATAGAGTACGACAGCCGTTACAGACTCCTTACGACGGCCCTTTTAAAATCATCCGAAAGGACACTAAAACGGTTACAGTGGAAAGAGCAGGTAAACATGATACAGTTAGCATCGATAGAGTAAAACCAGCATTTTTAGAGAACACTGAAAAACAGACAACTGTAAAACCATCTAAACCTGCAGCAGAGCAAGCACCATTCAAACTACCTGCAACAAGCAACACTTCAAATCGAAATTCAGCAGCAGCACAAACTACAACAAGATCAGGAAGGAGAGTACATTGGCCAGATAGGTATGTAGCAACCACCATATTTATCTAGACCAAATCCTGAGACTACTCTTATAACACATAAAAATCCTATTTTATTTTGATTACTATTTTTTTTATTGGCCCCACGGATCATCATTATGCTTACATTTTAACTTTATACATTTCATTAATGTTAAATATACACTTGTATATACATGATATGAAACGTTTCAACACACAAGCTGTTATTACAATTTTACGCTTACTCATCATATTGAGTTGTACTTTTATTTTAAAAACAGTTCCGTTCTTTATCTCTTTGTCGAACATAGATGTTAATCCAATTTTTTTTTGGTACATAAAAACATCAATGTTCTGGATGGGAGCTTATGTGGCAAGCCCATTTGGCCACTGTATCATCTGTCTATTCATTGTAACTTAGACTCGTAATTCACTATGTTAATTTCGGTGTGTATGATCGAATGCATGTCTGTACATTAACTTTTAAACTATTTTCCTATTGGTTTCAACGTGCAGATAATCGATAGTCTATCCACACCTGATTAACCCTCAAAAATATATATGGATTTTTTAACAAACTCACACTCTCTCTGTTCCCATCGTGTGCTTGCTCACAATACGCTTGTGGATTATCATTATTCATTAATAATAAACTATCTCCATAACTGGTGTTCAGGCTTCTTAATAATCTCGAGTAAATCCGTAATTCTACTAGGAGATTAAGCCTACCTTAAATACTCAGTTACGGAATATTATTATTTGGAGTCAGATATTAAGGACCTTACCCTTAACACCAGAATGTCATCGATGGCAAAGTTGAAGAGGAATGGTGAGATTGGGCAACCCTGCCTAACCCCACTACTCGAATGGAACAATGGAGAGTGGTGGTTGTATGCCCTCACTCTGCCTGAGGTGTTTTTATATAGGGCTTTTAGGATGTTAATAAACTTCTCAGGCACACCCTTCTTCAATTGACAATCCCAGAGAACAGTCCTGTCCAACGAATCGAAGGCAGCCCTGATGTCAAGAAACACTACGATTGTTGGCCTTTGATAAGTATGGCGATGTTCTAACATTTGGCGGAGGGTGAAGATATGATCAATACATCCTCGACCAGTAAGGAACCCAGTCTGCTCCTCGCGAGTCAATCTTTCTCGGGTTTTGAACAACCTACGAAGTATGATGGAAGCCAATAGCTTGGACGCAATCGGAAGTAGACTTATCCCCCGATAGTTGTTGCAGGAACGACGTGAACCCTTTTTAAAGATAGGGACAACTATCGACTCATTCCACGACGTTGGTACACTCTCTAGTTCCCAAACCTTTGTAAACAACGTCGTCAGTTCCTTAGTCAGGAAGTCACCACCATCTTTAAAAAGAGCCGGAGGTAAGTCATCTGAGCCAGGTGATTTGTAACGCTTCAAGAGTTGGAGTTCCTTGCGGACTTCCTCCTCGTTTGGTGGATCAGTCGTCACCGGCCATGGAGGGCAGGACAGTCTGACCGATGTTGCCGGAGCAGCAGGCCAGTTGAACTGCCCTTCGAAAAATTCTGCCCATCGTCCAAGACGTCGATGGATGTTAGTGATTGGCATCCCATCATCCTCGCAGATTGTTTCACTCACACCAGACTTCTTGCTGCCAGTGGCTCGGATGAGCTGGAAGAGCTTCCGGCAGTTACCAGATGCAGCTGCTGCTTTCAGCTCATTAGCACGCATCGACCACCAGGCTTCTCGGTCCTTACGCAAGCTTTGCCCAATTTCCTCACGTAACATCCTTCGTTTATGGTCAAACCCACGGTCACCCGGAGTAGACCGACGGGCTTCAATGAGTTGTAAGGAACCAGAAGAAACCCAGTGCTTAAAAGCGGGACGTTTCGCAAACCCACAACTGACTGTTCCCGCCATTTTCATGGCGTCATGCAATTGCAACCAATGCTCATCTATACTTTTCGGTGGAGTGGTAGCTAGCCTAGAAGCTAACTCGGTTCGATACTTACTAGCAACAGAAGTTGCAACCAACTTGCTGACATCAATCCTTTGGTGGCGGTCACTTCGTTGTCCACTGAAAAGTAAGGTAAGATTGGCGCAGACCAAGGCATGGTCAGAGTCCAGATAGGTACTCCCAAAGGAGAGGCAGTCTTGTACACAACCACGCCAGCGGTAGCTGATCGCAATGTGATCAATCTGAGTCCAGGCTTCAGATGCAGTGGGAGGACGCCAGGTGGCACATCGGCGATGACTGTGCCGAAAGTTAGTGCTAGCCAGAAACAGGTTGTGGTCTGTGCACAATTGCAGTAGACGGTCCCCGTTATCTGTCCTGCGACCAACAAGTCCCCATCGGCCACCTAAACGACGTTCTTCTGTGCCTAGACGGCCGACCTGAGCATTCAAGTCTCCGGCTAGTACTACAATACCTATCGAACGCATTTTCTGGAGAAGAACAGTTAATTGGTGGCAGAATTCATCCTTGATTGCATTCTGGCTGCAATCTGTCGGGGCATAGGCGGAGATGACGAAAAGACATCGTTTCTCACGCCGATTTCTTCTCACTTTGATGGAAATTTCTAATCTAACAGCACATAACCGACTGTTAATGGGGATCCAATCGATTAGTGTTGCCTCAACTCTAGCGCTTAGTGTGACACCAACGCCAGAAAGACCAGACGAAGATGCCACAGGGTCCCCGGATAAACGTACGTAAAACAAGCTTTTTGAAGCGACAGATGGAGAGCGAATTTGTAGTACTTCACCAGAGTCTTGAATACGGGTCTCGGATAGACAGCAAACATCTATATTAAGACTCTCCAAAGACATAGTCAGCCCTATCTGTTGTCCGATCTGCATAAGTGTGCGAACGTTTAAGGCAGCCAGTTTGAATGGCGCACGTGGTTTCAGAAAAACTGCTTCAGTACTCATATTCGATGGTAACATACAATTTTCAACCAGACAGTGACTCGACAACGTTTAGATACAGTCGGATTTCCACCAAAGCCGAGCCGCTGTGTAAGTATGAAAGAGGGTGAATAATGTGGAAAATAATAATAATAGTGACAGTAATAGTAATGATAATTATTTGAATCGACTGATTGTTTTTCGGAGCGAGAAAAGTGGTTGCCATAGACATAGAGACCATCGTTTGTGTGTGGGCTGTGATACCACTCGGGTGCCCAAACGGAAGCAGGTGGTTATCTTAGGGGGCCACTCCCCGAGCCTTTGACCTAAAGGTTTAACCCACATGGCAGTGGAGCATCGTAAGGAGATGCAATCCCATGGTAGCCGGTGACCAACGATTGGTTCATACGCCATTTGTTCCCGCAGGATACTGGAGCCCATGTGCACCATTGGGTTGTGATCCGGTTAAAGAGCCGGACATTCGCTTTTCATCCTCTCATTTTCTTAAACAACACCCCCGCCACGAGAAGGCAGTGAGTAGGACTTCCCCGGCAGAAGTTGTATACGTGTGGCCATGCGAGAGCATTTCGAGAGGGATAGCGGACTCTCCCCACTCTCGGACGTACCAGGGCATTTCGAATCAAACTTCAACAGTTTAGTAATATATACGGGGACAAATTTAAATCTGGTAGATGGATAGCATATGAGGTGAATGCAAACGATTCACAAATCATTCGTGAACATACGTGTATGGATAGTAACATGAAATGAGGGCCAAAGAAGAGACAATAACAACCGACATAAATCTACAGAAATGCTTACCTGTGACAGATTTTGAGAAAGAGCAGGTAGATATATAGGAGACTGGAACTGTGATGGTGTATGAGAAATGCAGCGAGGAGATTTAGAGTCTCTTCGTTGAATTGGTCGCCCAACCTCATCATGAAGACGTTTCAATTTGAGCAGTTGACTTGCACTAAGCGATGTAGCTGGTGTTTGGGAATCATCTATACTTAAAATAGCTTCTTCATCGTTGGTCGAATTTGCGACAGCAGAAGTATATGAACTGGCAGCACTGACTACGTTGTATGGAGTGATCCCTGAATGGCACATATCTGCACCGGATATAATTACAGAATTCGCACGATTTATACCAGTTTCATTAGAAATCACATCTGACAACTAAAAAAAGGAAGAAATAAGACTAGTAATCCTAAAAACAACAGACGTAAACAGAAGAGCTACATCTACCCAATGAAGATAAGTTACCCAAAAAAATTTCAAATCGCATAATAATTGATGCTGACTGAGGGAGCTAAAGTAATGAGCTGGTAATCTTTCAAGTACGAGAGCCCTACAAAGTTAACATACGTTGCAGAATGTCTTTTTTTGAATCACGGTAATCTAACACAAGCTCTTACAAATCGTCTCAACAATTAGCCTTAAATCAATTATTAATCAAATAGCTCATTCATCCGAGTTTTCGGTGCATTATTAAGTGCCATTTATATACTGTAGTATACTATGTGACCGAATTAACCTGAAACTTTGTAGGAACTTTATGGTAACATCATGTAGCTTTAACTAGCAACGAACTCGGTGGTAATAACGCCACAATGTCCTTGTCCCCAAATGCCTGGTACGGCTGAAAGTGGGGAGAGTCCGCTATCCCTCTCGGAATGCTCTCACATGACCACGCGTATATAGCCTCTGCCAAGGAAGTCCTATTCACAGCCTTCTCGTGGAGAGGGTGTTGTTTACGAAAATGAGAGGATGAAAAGCGAATGACTGGCGCTTTAAACGGGCCAGTGGACAGGGTGAGTCCACCTAGGGGAGTCGGAAAACCCTGATTCCAAACCAATGGTGCACATGGGCTCCAGTATCCTGAAGGAACAAATGGGGTATGAACCAATTGTTGGTCACAGGCTTCCATGGGACTGCATTTCCTTACGATGCTCCACTACCTTGTGGATCAGACCTTTAGGTCAAAGGCTCGGGGTGTGCCTCCCTAAGGAAACCACCTGCTCCGGCTTGGGCACCCGGGCAGTATCACAGCCCTCACACATATCAAATGAGATTTGTGTTGCGCATATGTATTTGGTGCCTCCTTGTACCAATATCTATGTGTTAAAATAAATAAATAAATACAGTGTCCTTGCATGCCTAACCTTTGCCATTATCGAAACGAATATGTGGAAGTTTACACTATTCAGTAAACTACATATAGTATATTCAACCCCCTTACATAGTAGTAATTGTTTAGTGTAGTAGTCGGTAAAAAAACATAATCCAAAGGACTGGCTTACTTACAAATACATTAGTAATCATCTCGAATGTTTAACAAAAACTGAATGGTGTTATATGCTTAGAAAAATATATTCTATAGTTTATTAGTGTGCAATAAAATTATCTTACGAAACATCATGGTCAGCATGAGTATCTCAGATGAAACACACTTCACTTACGAAATCTTTCACATCCACTTCAATTTCCGGCGTTTTAGTAATGGGACAATTAGCACTAGTTAGATTTGCTTTTGAGACATTCAGTTCACAATGATTTTCAAAGGTAAGATGTTCGACAGTTACAGACCTCGGCAGGTAATCTGAAGGCATATTTCCGTGATTAATAATTTCAACTGATGTACTTCCCTCCGGTTGATTAAGAGTGTCATGAAGTGTAGCTGTGATATCGGAATCCTGCATGTTTACTTTGGTTACAGTCTGTGGATCAGTTATAACTGAAGGTACAACAGCTAAAGGAGGAACGTTTATTTTTGACTGCTCAATAGTTGATTCAGGATTTTGCACGACGCTTAACGATGTTGCAGTAGCTTGTAAACGTCTGAGTTGAGTTGCTGCAGAATAAATGGGTACCGACTGAGCGTCATGGAAAATAAGGGTTGCAGCACATGAGTTCAGGCCAACTGAACTGCTTGATGTCGAACATGATACAGCACTAACGATAGAATTAGTCGCCAAAGTACTCATCAGAGAATTGGTAGATGTGACTGTCATGCTAACACCCGGACCGCCCAGTGAATTAGTAGGTACAGCAGGAATTCTTTTGCGATTAAGTATTTTCGGTATGGTGAGACTACCAGTATAAACCTTGCGAATAACTTTACGCGGACTATGACGGCGAAACGGCAGGTTTTGAACGGTACCAATAATATAAATGCTAGCTTCACGCTTAGAAGCCCCATGATTAGAATTACTTGGATTAATATTTGAAGAGTTACTGATATGAATAGTCGATGACTCTTCAGAAGTTACATTATTGTGTTCGTCGTCCTTCACTGACGAAACGCGAGACGAGATCGTTGAGCGTTTATGTACATCTGCATTACCAGTTATATAGTTAAATTCGAGTGGTAGGCAAGAGCGATGAGTTTCTATCCTAGTCGAGCCAGAAAACGAGTTGACTTGCAAATGCCGAAGCGAAGCTTTATCAAGGGGTCCGATGACAGAATAACAATGTCCTAGCTTACTATCAGCATTACACAGAACATGACTGATTTTCCTGCTGACACTTAATTTTTCAAAGTGTTTATACCGGTGTGTTCCAGACTCCTCACATTCAGAATGGGACTCGCGTACACAATTTGTTGAGCGATGAATAAGTAAACCCGAATCACTTTGATATCCAACAAGCAACGAAGAACCACTTTGGTCTTCATAACGATGGGACTTACTTATATGACATGAGTGTGAAAATAAGGAATGTCGTGAGGCTAAACAAGAAATCCTCCTTGGACGATTGTGACGTTTGACTTTTTTCCAGGCATTCTGATCGCAGACAGACAAAGAGTGACAGATTGAGTCTCTGTCATGAGAATCTAACTTTGAGCGGAACAACGAATGAGGACACTGTGTACGTCTGGTACCTGCTTCGTTTTCAGAAGAGAAAGTAAGGACAATGTTATATTCAGCATCGTTGTTAGCATTTTGTCGAAGAGCAAGAGACTGTATAAAAAAACCTGTACGGCTCATACGTTGTGTAAGAATATTCAATTCCTCTGCATGAAGTTGTTTAATATGGATTTCATCATCATTTTGCGACACACTGCAATTTAGTCCAAGAACTAAACGATCGAGGAGAGTGAGTTGGCACATCCTATCTGGTCGTCGAGAGATGCGATAGCGAGACGCATGACTATGACCGGGTTCTGGCAATACGAATCGGTGGCTACTAAACTTAGAACTTGTATGGATGCGTCGAGAACTTAATGAACGCTCTGACTTTCGTGGTGGACGAGATTCTAAAGCGCTATGGCAACAGTAACTTGATCCTGTCCGTCTGAAATGCCCAATTTTAGAAGGACGGTGATGGTAGCACCTTGCTTGGCGAAAAGACCTTCCATAAACATCTACTATGCCAGACTTGGATGTTGAAGATGATGCAGAATCATCATGGAAATATGTTTTTTCCGAATACCAATCGTCCTGCCTATGGGAAGTCAAGAAACGTTCATTCGGTCGCTTTCTCTGAAATGTGATTGCACGGCGTTTATTGCGACGTCTTTCGAGACGTCGATCACCAGATAATTGTATAGAATTATTATAATTTCTTTTGAACCTTTCAACATCGTTAGGACTACTAATTTGAAGATGATTCCTGTTTTCTGATTTTAGTTGTATTTGGTTTCTCATATCTGTTCTGCGAATATCACAAGAATCTTCCAAACTACCTTGTTCCAGATTATAGGGGCTATTATCGAGTGATCTTATAGGTGACAAGTTATCAACATTTTCCATGCGACATTTTGAAGTAAAACTTGCTTGGCGTTGGCGACGCTGAAGACTGTTACTGAGGCCTGTGACTTCATTCTGCTTACTTGAGGAAACATAACAAAACTTCCAATCAATATGGTGGCTTACATCCGGATGGCGACTAGTTCTAGATGGTATAGAAACATTCATTTTGGGAGTACAACGTGCAGACTGATCAGATCTTGAGTCCAAACATAATTTATCTACATATCCAGTACTTTGAGACCTAATAGGAGTAATCTGAAGGCTACTCTGAACATGTGATTTAGCTCGAATGAGCTTCTTAGCAGCAGTTAACCTTGCTGCTGACACAGTAGTCGAACGTGTGGACTGATGTCTAGTTTTTTCATTATTGTAAATACCATCAATGTGGGAATGATGGCTGCTTTGAGATATCATGTCAGAGTATCGTCGTGGACGAGGATTAGGACGTAAACGACCCATCAAATTTCGACTCAATTGCTTACTTCGATCTTCCCGTCGTCTGCGCCATACTTCGCAAACACCTGGGCGCAAGAGACCACTCATTGCTAGAAATAAATCTTTTGAAGCGAGATCATCATTTAATCTGTCTTCTTTGCAAATGGAATCGAAAATTCTTTCAACAGAAGGAGAATTGAAGCTCATTACAAAATGACTTTCATCGACCTTGCCAGGCAGGGTAGTAGGTTTTTGACCTTTTCTTATACGTTTGACAGGCAACTTTACAAAACCATACTCATTTACTTCATTTAATACTTCTTGGAGAACATCATCAGTGGCACCAAAACGAAGTTGAAAGGGTGAAGCTGTACATGATGTGCGCACTAGACCAATACTTCGAAACACTTGTTCTTTAGTGATTTCTGGACATGAATGATATGAATCATGGGGCAAGTAGACTGATTCCTGGATCTCATTCCGGATGACTTCCTTGTTTTCAGATTTTATGTGAGCAATGGCTTTAGGAACTACTGTAGAGCACAATTTAAGAGGTCTCCCACGTCGTCGTTTCGTTGGTAAAGATAAATTGGCAGAAATTTCTTTTTTAACGTCTGATTTGTTGTTACTAGATCTATAACTACTTTCATCTGGTATATCGAGCCTTAATGTACTTTGCGGATCTACACAGTCAATAACAAAAGCATTATGTACTGGAGAATCACATTTCTTGGGGAATGACCTTTGAACAACGGTCCCGTTAGCTATGAAATCTACTGATTTCTTAGCCGGATTAGCTCCGGTGTCACAAATAGACCTAGGAAGACCTCTAGAGAGTCGTAGACGCCCTCTTTTGACGCCCCTACTAAATGGCCTACCGGGTGGATTACTGTTGTAAAGTTTAGGCTCGACCTCAATACTGGATTCCGACAAATTAAACCTGGACTCTTCTTCCACCTTTATTTCGCTTATACGAGATCTCAGAGTTGAACTGTTATTTACTGAAAATGAACCACAACCTTTACTTTTTGTCCGCGTAGCATACACAGTATGCATTAGAGGATCAGATGAACAGCTACAGGTTTTGGACTCCAAGTGTACTGTACAGTGCAAACGACTAATTTCACAGAGACCCCGACTACCGCGCTTACGAATTCTTGGGTTTCCCAGGTTTCCCCCTACACGAGTTTTTGTAACTTCAGATAACCAACGAGTTCTCGCTTGACTCCGCAAAAATAAGGTACTGGTACAATTTCGTCTTGAACCAGAACACTTAAGATCAACACTTTTATGCCTGCTATATTTTGGACCCAATCCTAGCGATGATACAATAGATCTCTTCTGACCTCGCTTTCTGAAACAAAATAATAAAGAGGAACTGTGAGACTAATGTACACTGGGACAAAATATTCATTACCAGATTTAATTATTCAAAGTGGTCCGGGCATTCAAATGACAATATTTAGTAACTGTATATTATGCTATACAAATCCTAAGTATTTATTTAGCAAGTGTATTATTTAAAGTCTATGTACACTCGCAATTCGACAACCAGATTTGTTTGGTCCCAGCGGCAGCAACGTGAAATAATGATCTGACGCATTTTATAATTTAAACTTTTTGCATCCAGGTAAATATACACAATTGTGAAAATTTCACAAATATGAATACACTGATATGGGCACAGATCGCTTGTTGATTTTAAACACCTTGGAACGAAATGTATAAAAATGCAACAGAAGTGATGATACCATGAAAGGTAAATACTCACCTGGTCCGCATTATATGAGAAAAACGGGGACCTATAAGTGTGCAACAAAAATATATAGTGATAATAACAGAATTTTGCGCGCATTAAGTGAAAAATTAATTTCATGAAGTGTAAAACTCGGAACAGTAAAAATAAGATGATCGTTCAGTTAGGAACCACATTAACTGTAAGTTTAATTCATACTTTTAAAGGAAATTCTGCCCATCTAACCATAACAAAAACCACTCGAAGTTCGTGGGGAACAAATCAAATTCGTATTTGGCGCAAGATAACAACTTACAATCACAAAAGTCTTGAAGAACAAGAATTTGACCGATATATTTATTTGGGATACACGCAACAGAGCAGAGAAATCGAAACCAAAACAAGCTGCGCGGGTCTCAGCCGACCTATTGTCCAATCATAAGGATTGGCAGGCGTTCCAGCATAGAGCCGTTTGAATAAATATAACAAGTGTAGTGAAAATATTCCTTCCGATGATAATCCAACTGGTGACTATCGGCTATTGAATGCAAAACCCTTTCTCGATCGTTACCCGTTGCCTCACATTCACGATTCGACAGCTACCTGGAAAGGTACAACTGTCTTTTCGAAAATCGACCTGGTTAAAGCGTATAACCAAATTCTAATGGCTACTGACGATATTCCGAAAACCAACATCATAACTTACTTCGCACTCTAAGGATTTTACGAATGCTTTTCGGTCTAAGAAACGCTGCCCAAACTTTCCAAAGATTCATAGACGACGTTTTCGAGGTCTCAACTTCGTACATGCGTATGTTGATGACTGCCTAATAGCAAGTCCGGACAGAGAATCGCTTCTCCAGCATCTGGATCTTGTTTTCGACCGACTACAAAAACATGGCACTACTTTAAACATTCAGAAGTGCCAAATGGGAACCGACTCATTAAACTTTCTAGAACACACTATCGATGCTCAAGGAATCCGACCCCTTAGAACCAAAGTGACGGCCATTCTGGATTACTCAGAACCGACCACCGTCAAGCAATTACGAACGTTCAACGGCCTGGTAGGTTTCTATAGACGTTTCGTACCGAAATGCGCATTACTTATGAAGCCTCTTACCCATCAAGTTCGTGTAAATGCGAAATCCATCAATCTGGACGACACCACACGAAAAGCATTCTCCACAGTTAAGGAACTTACCATTCAAGCAACAATGCTTGCTCATCAGGACACTGAAGCACCTATTAGTATCGCAGTAGATGCATCCGACCCAGCAATCGGAGGAGTCTTACAACGATGGGTTAACAACTTCTGGCAACCATTGGCATTTTTCTCTAAGCGGTTGCTAGACACCGAATCGAGGTACAGCACATACGGTAGGGAACTCCTAGCTATGTATTGTGATGTACAACATTTTCAATACTACATCGAAGGTCGTGAATTCAGTCTTTTCACTGACCACAGACCGTTCACCTTCAGACAAGTACTCTCCCCGTGAGTCTCGACAACTGGACTATATTTCGCAGTTTACTTCAGACATTCAACATATTTCTGAAGCAAACAATGTAGTTGCAGACGCCTTGTCTCGCATAACTTCCTTGAAAAGTTTCCAAGGAATTGACCTTCTTAAACTCGCCCAGCTTCAAAAAGAAGACACTGATCTTCAGCACGAGTTATCGTCTACAACCCTTAAACTACCGGCGGCCTGCTTGAATATCTGGGCTACCTGTTCCTCCCATCTAGATATTTCATCAACTTATCTATTTTGTTGTTTGTTTTAGCACATCTCTATGTCTATTGTGCGATCGTTCTATTCAGACGCGTTTATGAAAAGTTTACAACCTCTCGCTATACGGGATACAAAAAGGTACAACCAGCGACATCATGGTGGCTGGCAATATGCATTGAAACGAATGAACTGTAATCAAATCTGGATTACCGAACTCCTAACATCTAACTGGTCATCATTCGAAATTTATCGTCCCAGTCGATCAAGGTATAAGAAAAGGAAATATGTTGAAATACTTTATGCTGAGAATTCTATGTTGTACCAAAAATATAATGTTGAATAAAGCTTCTAATAATAATAATAATAATAATAACTACGCGTCAAACAGATGGGAACAGGTAAGGGAACTTTACTGTGTGACACATCTACAGATAGGGATCACCCAATCGTGCCGAAACGTTATCGACGCAATGTCTTCAACACATTGCACAAACTTTCTCATTCAGGTGTTCGTGCAACCATCAAACTTATAGCAGAACGGTTTTGCTGGTCCGGCATGAATATAGACGTGAGGGGGTGGGACGCTCCTGTGTAAGCTGCCAAAAATCTAAGGTTATCAGACACAATAAATGTCCCTTAGGCTCATTTAAAACTCACGATGCTCGTTTCGACCATGTTCATCTGGATTTGGTAGGACCTTTACCAGATTCAAATGGATGCTCTTACCTCTTAGCCTGCGTAGAACGTTTCACTCGATGACCAGTACCTATCAAGGACATCACTGCTGAAACAGTGGCCCGCACCTTTGTCGAACGATGGGTAGCAAACTTCGGGTGCCCTGCAACCATCACTACAGATCGCGGACGTCAGTTCGCGTCTGAACTTTTCCGTCCTCTGACCACACTTTTAGGAATCACTCGCTTTCGAACGACCGTCTACCACCCACAAGCGAAAGAGTTGGTAGAACGCTTTCACCGACAGCTAAAGGCTTCACTATCAGCTGTAAACGTTTCACAGTGGACCCATGCTCTTCCACTCGCCTTACTAGGTATTCGCAATGCAGTGGAAGCTGACAAATCGTTTATAGAATGACACTTCGACTTCCAGGAGAATTCGTGAATCATTCATCCTCTTCAATGAACATGGATCTAACATCCTACACGAACAGGCTTACAACCGCATGGCGTTCCGTTATACCCGTTTCCACTCGACTGCAATCAACTGATGTTTTCGTTCAATCTGACTTCCGATGTTGTACACAAGTGTTCATACGTCAAGACTCGCCTCGACAACCTTACGAATCAGCATACGAAGGAACTTTCCAAGTACTTAAACGCGAACGTATGTACTATGTAGTCGATAAGAACGGAACGAAAGATAGCATTAAAATTCATCGCCACAAAACAGCTTATAAAGAAGGAGATCCGATTCACGTCAAATTTCCATCGGTACAATCGCGAGAAACGACTCTCACACTTGTAGAATTCCGGACAACTATGATATTAGTACTGCTCTAACAATAGACCTAATCCTAAAATTGTAGATTTGTTATGATATAACCGCCTAATCTATAAGATCTTACGTGGAAGTCACATCATCGTCTACACCAACTCACTGTATCGTAACAACTACCAATACATGATGAAGAACAAGCTTAGGCTAGAGAAAGAACAATATATTTATTATGAATAGAAGATATAAGGTAACATTCAGATGGACCACGCCTGCATGGCCAAGCCATGCCATCCGATCAAACCCAGTCCATTCAATTCCTTGTTCGCGCCTTCTTCATCGTTGGGTATTTCTCCGCGTTAAATATTGAATATCTATTTTCCGAGTAATCTCGTATTCAGCTTTGAGGGTTTTGTGGTTATGGTCCAATGCCACTACACTACTCTCCCAACAGAATCAACGTGGTGTTGGTTCGATACCAAATTGGATGGGATTGTGGTGGTCGGTATTCGATATAATCTTTAAACTTCATATACAGCTCGTCTTGATAACCGTTCTATATAACGTCCCAACGGTTTATTAATCAGAAGGCAAATACGAAGTGTCGATTACGTTTTATACGAGACCACACACATATATCCAAATGTACAGATGCGTTAAAGAAGCTTAGAAGAGTTGTGCCGAAAGGCAAGCAAGCGAGCGAGAGCCATAGCAAGAGCGAGACGAGAGTGTGTGAGTGAGTGAGTGAGTGAGTGAGTGAGTGAGTGAGTGAGTGTGAATAACATGGACATATATATAGCATGTGAAATGAATGAGTAATCGAATCAAATAAGCAGTTAGTAGTAAGACTAGCAGAGTGAATAAATGCGTAGGCCGTAATCAATATTCAAGCATACGTATTTCATACAAGCACAAAATAATAAGGGTACAATAAATTGTTATACTGCGGATGATTTGTCCGCCAAATGAGTTAGCAAAAGGGCTTAACTGAGTTAAATAAGAATGAACCCAATTGCAGATGAGTCTCTATAGGATCGTCGCGCGCCGGATGTTACCAATAATAATAAGGATCCTGCCGGTATCGATAAGCTGAAACATAAATCAAAAAGGCCGCAGCATCTGGTCGGAAAATACATGTAATAATCTTAAAACATCTGCTTTCATGCTTAACACACTTAAAATGAAAATTTGGGTGAAGACTATTTGGGCTATAAAAATGGGATTATAATAATAATAATAACAATAATAAAACGATGCGTGTTAATAGCCGTTGGTTAATAACTTAACTCCTGGGTAATATGTATTTTGTGTTTAGAAATATTAAAAGCAATCAATATTATAGAAATGTTAATACTGGTATTAGTTTTGGTTTAAATTATCAAATCAAATAACGTTCATGCTAGTAAGTTGTCCATGAGTTGATTTTCAATTGAATCTGTATTAGTAGGCTAACTGAAGGAACAAAAGTATTACCGTGGAGAAGAATTCCAACTAGTATTCCAGTTAGTTTGATACGGTTTATTTAGTCACGGCGGGATTTTCTCGACCTCATTTTTACCTGACCGCGATAGAATTTAGTAATACTACTAATACATATGAATGGTTATCAAAACAAAATTTAAATACATGGCTGATAATTATATGAATTTTGGACAGGTAGCTAAGAACAAATCGTTAAACATGAGTGTATTCGTAAGAGACATACTCCAGACTCAATGTTCTGATGTGTGATGGACTATTTATTTATATTCATGCCTACCGGCTGATGGTGCATACAAGTTAGTTGCAAGTATGCCGTTTATCATAAGGCGGAACACGGTTTAATTGAGATATAGTGATTATAAGTTATTGAAATCAGTAAAACCTATGTGTCACATTACTAGGTGATGTGGTGCTGCAAGATGTATTCGGCCAAATAAGTTTTTACAAGATGATTAACCGCGAGTGATGCTCATGTGATTATCAGGGAGAACATAAGTTGTAATCAAGGGGAGTACACTCGCAACTCATGTCTATGATAACGGCTTGAACCTTAGTCTGTGTTGGGGTAAATTCGACATTGATGTTTTCAGTTTGCAGGAGACTTGTTCGACTGCTTTTACTGATTGTTTGCTTGCATGGTTGTGTCATCACTAAACCTCCAATTAGACTGACAAGGATTTGAGGCATTTACTGAATGAGCAACTGATAGAGAAACATACTGTAATCATCTGTAGTGAATGAAGATAAAAGAAAAACAACACTAGTGATAATTATAAGTCCATTTGCTGACCGATTTTGTTAATAGTTTCATTAATTTTATCAGTCACATTACGTGATTGTCAAGTCATGACAATGCTCTATGACGATATCCGGAAACTATTACGTTTAACTAGTTATAGTGTTGATTGAGGATTAGCCAGTGGAAAAATAGGTATTGTTGCTTTAGGTGATTCAAAATTATCAGAAATTTGTAGCGTTAAAGAATCAGAGCTACCTTATTATATTATAAATTTCAATTCGAAAATATTCGTCGCTTTTTAATTTTAGTAGGCTCCGAAGTTTTGATTTTAAACGTTTGTTCAGTCAACAAATACGTGAGAATTTAGTTATTTTACTAATGCAGTTGGTAGTGCCTAAATGTGTAATTTTATTATCTAAACTAGGTCCGTATTTTAGGCTGCTAATATGATAAATCAAACCATAAAACTAAATACGTATAGCAACAACGACTATGATGGGTTTATTGATAAATGTTAAAGGAGATTCAGATGATTTATAAATTTAGAAGACATGAAGACATAGGGAAACGCATGTACGGGCCAGGTTAACATGCAGGTTGTTGACGTATATGACAATTTAAAAATAATGAACATGACCAGAAAAATAATTTAAAAGTTAAGACTGCTTATGAAACTTCAGACAGGAATATGACGCGTTATAAACATTCCATAAGAAGTTACTGCATTTAGCCTAGGGACAATTACAAATATATGGAAAAAGCAACAGGAAAACATATACATGTTAAGTAAAAAAATCATTAAGTAAAATAGTTGAACTCGCCTGGTTTATTTTTGAAAATTAGATTATTCAGTGGACGACATATATAACGCCATTCGTGAGGAGTAGTATCCAGAATAAAACATGCAGTATGACAATTAATTCCGGGGTGCTTGATGCTGTTGACGTTTTTGCCACTCGCTCGGATCAGAACAATCGAATGAATCCAGATAATTGTGTGGTCGCCATTGAACGAGCTATCTAAAATGACCTTATGATTGCAGAAAACTTATAGCTGAAACTCACCGTATGTTTTTGGAGTAGTGTCATCCTTTTAGTTTGGCGATGGAACTCGGAAATATGAAATTAGGCAGGCAGTGGTCGGAAGAAAAGATATTACAGGATAGTGCATGGTTTAAAACAGGATGAGGTGTTAAGTGAGGAAACACAGAATTAGATCCAGATAACTATTTAGTCCTTGATTGCATTGTTAGTCAATGTATATTTACGTTACTTACAGGTCATATTTGCTAGAGCGCGATACTTAAACAAGTCTATGTCGCTGAAGCATGTAAATGCTATTAAAGCTTGTTAACGAACTATCAAAGCTAATTAGTTAATATTGACGACCAGTTTTTATTATCGATTGAGCTAGTGTGTCATGAGAACTAATCAATATAAGATTACGATAATGCATGTGAGCATTAATCAGAGGACTATTGGAATAAAGGGTTTACACAAATAATCGATTGAGAAGGTTAAGTTGGAAATACGGGTTGAGAACAATAGGTTGCGTTTCTTCAGTCGGACTCAGCAATGCAGAATTATGGTCTACTATGATATTAGTACTGCTCTAACAATAGACCTAATCCTAAAATTGTAGATTTGTTATGATATAACCGCCTAATCTATAAGATCTTACGTGGAAGTCACATCATCGTCTACACCAACTCACTGTATCGTAACAACTACCAATACATGATGAAGAACAAGCTTAGGCTAGAGAAAGAACAATATATTTATTATGAATAGAAGATATAAGGTAACATTCAGATGGACCACGCCTGCATGGCCAAGCCATGCCATCCGATCAAACCCAGTCCATTCAATTCCTTGTTCGCGCCTTCTTCATCGTTGGGTATTTCTCCGCGTTAAATATTGAATATCTATTTTCCGAGTAATCTCGTATTCAGCTTTGAGGGTTTTGTGGTTATGGTCCAATGCCACTACACTACTCTCCCAACAGAATCAACGTGGTGTTGGTTCGATACCAAATTGGATGGGATTGTGGTGGTCGGTATTCGATATAATCTTTAAACTTCATATACAGCTCGTCTTGATAACCGTTCTATATAACGTCCCAACGGTTTATTAATCAGAAGGCAAATACGAAGTGTCGATTACGTTTTATACGAGACCACACACATATATCCAAATGTACAGATGCGTTAAAGAAGCTTAGAAGAGTTGTGCCGAAAGGCAAGCAAGCGAGCGAGAGCCATAGCAAGAGCGAGACGAGAGTGTGTGAGTGAGTGAGTGAGTGAGTGAGTGAGTGAGTGAGTGAGTGAGTGTGAATAACATGGACATATATATAGCATGTGAAATGAATGAGTAATCGAATCAAATGCAGTTAGTAGTAAGACTAGCAGAGTGAATAAATGCGTAGGCCGTAATCAATATTCAAGCATACGTATTTCATACAAGCACAAATATAAGGGTACAATAAATTGTTATACTGCGGATGATTTGTCCGCCAAATGAGTTAGCAAAAGGGCTTAACTGAGTTAAATAAGAATGAACCCAATTGCAGATGAGTCTCTATAGGATCGTCGCGCGCCGGATGTTACCAATAATAATAAGGATCCTGCCGGTATCGATAAGCTGAAACATAAATCAAAAAGGCCGCAGCATCTGGTCGGAAAATACATGTAATAATCTTAAAACATCTGCTTTCATGCTTA
>OX103890.1:48146751-48181251 GCA_944470375.2 Schistosoma guineensis | reverse complement strand
TCCGCCACCACACCTCTTCTTATTGTTTGATCGATCCTGACGATAAGTTTTGAAATCACGTAGTGATACTAGGCAGTCATCCTGTAAATCATTTAACCAAGATTCTTGAATTGTGATGACACCACAATTACGATACATATTTTGACTTAGTAGGAATTGGAGATAGTCCACTTTGTTGATTAGTGATCGACAGCTAGAATTTAGCAGCTCGGGAATTGACATACGATTAATGTTCATTCTCTTTAACGCATATTACCAACCACCACGATGCCTTTTATAGTACTTTTTCGTAACTTGTGCAGCGAAAGGTAGTAGGCTTTTCATAAAAGCGCCTGAATAGGTTATGCGAATAATGGACATAATTATAAGTTGAAACAAACGCAAAAAAAACAGATAACTTGTTGAAATAATCAGATGGCAGAAACAGGTAGCCCAGATATTCAAGCAGGCCGCCAGTGGAAATTAAATCTTAACTACTGGTGTTTTATTAACATGGAAGTTAAAAATAACTGAGAAAATAATGGGAGAATTCACTGTGTAAGTTACTCACCGGTGTTCTGGTTTTTGTTCCCGCTAATACCATACTACGAGAAAGACTACCAGATTGGACGAAACAAGAGAAAAATGATGTGAATGTATTTATAATACCCAGTGATAAGATTTCCTGAAAGGGAAAAATTATATATATTCGAAGAAATTACAAACCAAGCGTGTATAGGTAGGCGACTTAACCAGAGAGTGGCACGAGTTATTATTATCTATAATTTATGCACGAGCCATTCAGAAGCATTTAAGCGCTTTCAAGGTCACCTCAGTGCTTGATGCTCATGTACTATCACTTTACAGCGGATTTTAGAGAGAGCGTGATGATTTAGCTACAACCAATGGGACTATTAAGATATTCCTTTATTTGTTACTGTGTTATTCAAATGACTTGTGGACCTTGTGCAGATTACCGTGATGTTGTCTTTCAGTGTGATATGTGTTGGAGGAAGAAGTCTGCTGGAATGGGATTTTTCCCTCGATCCAGATTGAGACTAAGGCAAACTATGACAATTATTGCGAGCTTTAGAATAAGAGCACCAGTAACACCGGCTGCAGCCGGTTACTGCGATATATACGGATGGTTGCAGAGCGTACAGATGCCTACATAGACTTGGTTATGTGCATCGTGTCATTATCCACAAACGGCATTTTGTGAACCTAACAACCGGAGTGCGCACAAACAATTTTGAGGCTATGTGGTAGCGGCTGAAAGATCTTTTGCAACCTTTATATGGCTCCAAAGGCCTACTATTATGGAGTGATATAGATAATTTCCTCTATCGTAGGCATTACGATTTTAGAACCTCTGAACCTCGTTTTAACCCTGACAAGTTTTTAAACTATGTAAAAGAAGTTTATACAATTTAATTCTTTAGTCTTGTACATTATATTTTTGCCCTACACTAAATGTTTTCTGATTTGCTAATATTTCACAAGGTCAATAAAGATTCGTCCAAAGGTCGTCCATAAATTGTAGTCTCGCCTGGCTATCAAATCCAAACTAATTTGACTGATTACTTCACTTTAAGATAATATTTATCATAAAATATCAATGGCTTATGCAATTCACTCGAAGTATGTCTTTGTTTCGTTAATCTTATTTTTCTGGATGAAATATGTTGAATAATATTAAATTAATAACTTTTTTATCAAAGGTAATGGATAAAACGTTAATGAAACAAAAATCAGTTTATACATATGCACACAAATATGGCTTAACTGAATCATCGATAAAAATTTACTCTTTATAGCCAATCATTTAGTCATGATTACTCACTAGTACGCCAACTAAATGGTCTATGCCTATCTATACGGCTATGCTCGACAGTCTGTGATTTCATGGACTAATTACATGTCTTGTTTTCATGCTTTACATATGAAGAAAACTACGAATCCCCGTCTTCATCAACTGTAATATTTAAACTGCTTGAATACAAGCAATACTAAATATACGACCAGTAATTACGTAGTTTGTTTGACAAATGATATCCTTAAAATAAATCTCTATACCTTTTCAGCTTCAATTTCTAAACTTATTAATCAGATAGTATAAAAATTGTTCCGGAAACTATCTGTTATTGTTCAAATTTAAGTTTATTTAATACGCACTTGTCTTCAGTCTTTCATAAACTGACCTTTATCATTCTCATTGCTTTCATTGTTCAGTATGCAACAATGGACAACATTCATTGTCGTCTCCTTGTATTTTGTTTAAAGTGATGATTTGATGATTTTGGATCCATGCGATTCCGATCCCACTATTGCTTTACGTGCCTTTTTGAACAGCATCAGTGCAACTCCCTGTATGTGTATAGCATTTTCTTTTCCATGATTAGAGTTCGACAGAATCTCTCCGGAATCTAACCTTTTCTGTCCAGTTTTAGTCCAATGGGTTTTACTTATATCATGCACCATTAGGTTGTATCTCCTCATTTCCGTAGTTCTTTGGCCGGTCCTGTCGGTCTCCCACATTGTGCTGACATTCCGAATACCCATGTTAATTAGTGCTCTGGTTGTTGGAATTGATATCGGTCTATTGATTACCGAAGAATCTCGAATCTAACCATGTATCTTTATAGCACTTTTAAATGAAGACAATTTGACTCTCAGGACAGAGTTTGAAAGTCTTGAATGGCTTTTTCAGGTTAGCATTTTGTCGTAAGTTTTTTCTATACTGCGTGGAATATCTAACCCCATGCTGAACCCTCTTTCAGTATCCGGAGTTTGAAACCTGCACTAACCCGAAAAGAGCTCCAGGCGGAGTTATATATATAATGATTTTTGAAATCAATAGACCATATTAAATTACTGAGCAAGTGAATTGAAACAAATGCAAATTCTATGTATGAGTTATTTCTATAGTGGGTTTCGTATTGACATCTCTCTATCATGATATATATGTATGTATAACTTCTAAGTCCTGAATAAATTTTCCCATTAATAATAACAATAATAATAATAATAATAACAATAATAATATTCATATAGATTTATTTCTCTTACATTAATCTTAAACAGATAAAATAGTCATAATTGTGGACTAAGAAAACGCATGACAAATCGAGCCCAGAAGTTTCATCTTTACTCACTCTACATCCTTAATGATATTAAGCTACTAAATTAAAATCCAAGTTTGTACTCCCGACTACCATAAGCAATAAAGTTATCGCTGATTGTATTGGCTGACATAAATTTACTGTTTTAAACCTGATGAAATTTGAGGTCGGCCGAGTGGTCTTAATGGTATCTTGTTAACTGGCTGACCCAAACATATCTAGTCCCATTTGAAGAACCATCTTAAACTAAGTAGGAATGGTTTTCCAGTGCACCCATTAGTTTGCATTTCTAATTTGGATTCATCCGCGAAACTGCACAATCGTTATTTATCGCCATTGGCAATACATGTTTTATGCACAACATGGTTATTTGTTATCTCCGTAATTAAATATGTTAATAATTATATTATCTTGTCAATATCCATTGTTATCAATTAGTTTGGCCATGGTACACCATCATTATTTAACCAATCAAAAAACAGTGTAATCTCATTATACCAGTCATATTAGGAGGACGAAAGTTATCTACGGACTTTTGACTGGGTAGCCATAACTGGGAATGAAGACTTCTAAAATTGAATTATAAAACACTAACCTGTAATTAAAGCTTCTCCGATGAAGTGACACACCTCATTCAGAAAACCTTGGTTGTTTTACTTGTGCTGTGATATGTGCTACTGATATAAGTAGTATGTGGCATTAGTCAAAAGTGAAACGTCTGGGGGTAGAAGGTTAAGAAGATCAAGGGAAAGAGAACAAGAACAAAGAATGATTGGTTTAGAAACGAAAGAACAATGAAGTCTGAGATAATTGATTGACATATTGCAGAAGATATAGTGAATCTTGAGACAAGTGCTTGACGTTTTGTAAATGAAGTGTTTACTGTATGGTACCAAGTGATTCTGTAATTTTGTGTTGAAATGCTTTCGATTATCCCTACATGTGTTCTCGTTCCCTAAAGTACTAATACTCGAAATCATATGTGAAAAAATATTTTAATTATTTTCGGTCATGGAGTTGTGGAGATTACTGAATTTTGTTGAAACCACGAACCGATCTTCAACCACCACTAAAAACCCAGATGCACTGGATGACCGTTTGTTTCTAGTCACTAAATCCCCAGCAATGTTTATCCACGACTCCTCAACCAAGAGCCGAACTCGGGATCGGTTTATGTTTTGTATGAAATTCGGAGACCTTTACAAACCAAAAAATCATATGCGTTCAAGTGGCTTGTTTCAAGAGTTAGTTCTCTGAATTCCGATGAGAAGCAGGAACCAGTAAAGTTCAACCGTATCGAGTGTGTATCAAACACCTAACAATAATATGGAAATATGTTCGCTAAATGTAAGAAACTGATTGACGTTAAGCAGGCAAATAATTTGATGGCAGTCCAATGATCCAGCAATTAAGCTCTCGCCCAATCCTGAGTTGGCTTGTTGATGACTGTGTTCTCGTAAGTTTCAAATACAGAGGACAAAAACAAAATATCTGCCCAACCCCTCAAGCTCGGATCTCAAAATGACCATCAGTTCCTTCACGAGTCCAGGTACGCCCTACTTATGAGTTCCAAATTGCACGGAACCCAAGTCCATGGTTTCCTAACAGCTACCTTCAAACACAATCGAGAACACGTTGCTAATCATATGCCAGAAAATTCTAATACCTCATTTCTCAAAGAGACCGTCAAGAACTACGGGTGACTCTCAATATAACAGACAGCTCATTAACAGGCCGCACACACAACCACTCAAAAAAATATAACCATCACGGTGATTATGACAACATTAAGGCACTGAGTTCGGAATTAAACTGTTCATGTATAGTCAACATCGGTAAACTCAAAACATAAAACATGAATATCAATCAATATCAGCTACATTCTTCTTTGGACGAAAACATTGCTAATCGTTTAAGGCATTTAGAATAGGAGAAAGGTATTTGTAGTGGCTGTCGGTCATCACATTTGGTTGAAGGCTCTTTACGGAGGTTGTTTTAATCTGTAGAGTGTATCTGTCATTGACTGATTTCAGTTATAGTACTGTGGTGTGTGGTACTTATGTCGACATTTATAAGTAGTATGTAGCACCAATCGGAAATAGAAGGCCTAGCGGCAGAAGGTTATGAGGAGTGACTTGAAGAAAACAGAAACGGAATTTGAAAGTAATTGTGAATTGGAAGAATCATGTAGAATGTGAAAGACAAATGATGGAAATTTGAAAATGAAGTATTTCATGTGTGGTTTTCATACTTTAAGACACTATAATTCTGTGTTAAATGCGATGATTATCTCCACCTGTGTTCATTCACCGAAGTACCATAGAAAGTCAGAAACTACCCGACGGCTATTTTTTCCTAGTATGATGCTGCTAAGAAGTGTGCGGCCACAACTAACACATGGGGCGAACTCAGGGTCTGCGGGTTTCCTGGAGAACGTCCATCTACTTTAATCACTGGTTTGGCATCCAATAGTAAGATTTCTACTTCAGTCAATTTGAGATAGAGGGTAAAGATCAACTTACTAGTCCCGACTTGTCAATAAAATTTCAAAAATTTGAACTAAGTGAACGCAATACCACCAAAAGCTATCATACTCAGAGTCTAGATTGCCATCGTCTTAAGATATGTCGAAGAAAAGCGTTGTTTGATAATTGATTGTTGAAAACCATGATTCCAACTTATATGGCATCTATTTCTTGCATTCAACCAGTATACACCCAGATCACTATATAATCGACCAAAAATTTTAATGAAATATTAATAACTTTTTAAAGCTTATTTATTGTTATTTTATGTGTTTAACGAACAAAAATAGATACGCGAGTCAGTCCCACAAAAAAAGTGTGTTCATTGAATTCGCATGTCACATTGATTTTGATCGTTTAAGAAACTTCTAACAGCTACATATTTAGTATTGGAAAAAAATAGAAGTAAATATATGGCATATGCCACTGATATTTTTAGATATAACTATTACGTAACACCAGTCGGAAGAGAATGTCTGCGAGCAGAACGTTTAGAAGACTGAAACGAAGAGAAGGAATCTGAAAACTATCAATATAGCAACAAGAATAAAGGAACATTGAAGCTAGTAAGAGACAAGTCAGAGATGTGCAAATGATGTATTTAATTTATGATTTTCATATTTTACAAAGACACCCTGTAATTTTGTATTAAACAATACATTGGTTGTCCCACTTGAGTGTTCATTCACTACAAATATATCTCGCTGGACCATTAGAATTCCTATCTTATCCAATTGTAGTTATTAATTAATATGTACATTCCATCACACACACATAAAAAAGAGGACTGATTGAAGAACACTCATAAATGATTCACCCAGAGAATTAAAGTATTCAGCTTCCTACACACTTAAAATATATCAGTGAGACGAATCAAATGATTGGTGTGTATAGCTCTTTTAAATTCTTATTAAACACACCATACGAACGTTTATCATTAGATTTATTGTATTCATGGGAAATATTGTACAACAATGAATTAGAATTGTTAGTAGCTCAGATTTAACTGTAATTGTACTGCAGTCATCATTCTATCGATTTTCATAATTATTTTGACTATCAGTCTGGTTATTTCGTTTAAACTTCCTTTTCATATATTCGTCAACGTTTCATTAAATATGACGAAGACAGGTTATTAGTTTTTGTATTAAACTGAACAAAACATATTGTAAACGAAAAATACTATTTTAGTGAAATGAGAATCGTACAGTGAATAAGTTAGCAATTGTTAGCTTCAGCTTAACACGACCGGACCAAAACTATTGATATATTTATTTAAACACATAAATATTGGTACAAGAGGGCAAAAAATACATTCGCGCCAAACAAACCAATGAGAATTTGAAGAAAAAGAGGAAACAAGGTGAGGGGCGTAAAAAAAAGAACAATAATGTACAGATTAGTGTAAGGAAGTGTGATAATAATCAGGGAGACGAAAAGGTAAAATCACAAGGAATATTCCAGTTAAGGAAGAAGCAACCACTTTTTATGAAGTGTTGTAACGGGTGTGACTGCAGGGTTTGATACGCAGCGTTTATTATCGATCACGATCTGTGACAGTGAACACGTAAACATGTAAGGACGACCTAGTGCCCTGATTGGCCCTGCTTCGCTGTCTGTCCCAGCCAGTTGAGTCAAGAACACAAGTCACACCCTCTGGGTTATGAATCATTATATTTCAAACATACTTTGTTTATATACCAATCAAGCATACCACATCGTACCATAAAATAGAAAACAACATTTTGTACAATATTCAACAAGTGAACAAATATCGACCAATAGGAAATGACATTTAAAGTCCAAGGACACCAATGAAATAAACATGATAATTATTGGTCTCTTTTTCCGACTATCCTAACATGAAGAAAGTAAAAGAAGGTTACAGCAGGATCGCCACTGGCGTCTATTCTGAGCCACTGTGTAGAAACCTCTCTCGCACCCCAACCAGGGAGTCGTGAACGACCAACAGAAGCCAGTCCTTTGCAGCTTTTTTTCATACCACGACACCATGTCATGCACTGACCACCTCTCCGCTTCTTCCAACCAATCCCAGAGTCGGCAAATAATGCACGACGTGGAATTCTCTGGGACGACATTCCGAGAACATGTCCAAGCCACCGAAGTCGGTGTTTCAAGATGGTAACACCAATTGGATTATTGTCTCTGCACCCGAACACACGACGCCGAACCTCTGCATTACTAACATGGTGTTGCCACTGAATGTCAGCAATCCTTCGGAGACAACGATGATCGAACACAGAGAGTCGTCGAACGTCCTCAACTCGGAGACCAGGCTAAACAAGCATAGAGCAAAACTGCTCTCACCGACGCGTTGTAGAACCGACCTTTTACAGCCAGACTGACATCAGGAAGTCGCCAAAGGTGGCCCAGATTGACACAAGCCGCTCTGGCTTTCACTATACGTGCATTGATCTCATCACTCACACCCCAACCAGCACTTATGCAGCTACCCAGATACACGAACTTCTCGACTACGTCTATCTGCTCACCATCCAGGGTGAGTACAGGATTACAATCCTGCCAGTCTTGTAGAAGTACTTTGCACTTCGAAGGTGCAAAGCACATACCATACCTACGGACACTGACTAAATGAGGATCGCATGCCTTAGGCATTATCGCACAGTAAGACAATATCATCCGCATACTCAAGGTCGAGAAGTCTTTCTCCAGGCAACAGATCCACACCACCATTACGTACATCCATCAGAGCTGTTTCCTGAATGTCATCGATGGTAAAGTTGAAGAAGAATGGTGAGATTGGGCAACCCCATTAACCCCACTACTCGGATGGAACAATGGAGAGAGGTGGTTGTATGCCCTAACTCTGCCTGAGGTGTTTGTATATAGGGCTTTTAGGATGTTAATAAACTTCTCAGACACACCCTTCTTCAATAGACAATCCCAGAGAACAGCCCTGTCCAACGAATCGAAGGCAGCCCTAATATCAAGAAACACTACGATTGTTGGCATTTGATAAGTATGGCGGTGTTCTAACATTTGGCGGAGGGTGAAGATATGATCAATACATCGTCGACCAGAACGAAACCCAGCCTGCTCCTCGCGAGTCAATCTTTCTCGAGTTTTGAACAACCTACGAAGTATAACGGGAGCCAATAGCTTGGACGCAATCGGAAGTAGACTTATCCCCCGATAGTTGTTACAGGAACGACGTGAACCCTTTTTAAAGATAGAGACAACTATGGACTCATTCCGTGGCGTTGGTACAGTCTCTAGTTCCCAGACTTTTGTAAACAACGTCGTCAGTTCCTTAGTCAGAAAGTCACCACCATCTTTAAAAATAGCCGGAGGTAAGTCATCTGGGCCCGGTGATTTGTAACGCTTCAAGAGTTGGAGTTCCTTGCGGACTTCCGCCTCATTTAGTGGATCAGTCGTCAACCGCGATGGAGGCAGGACAGTCTGACCGATGTTGCCGGAGCAGCAGGCCAGTTGAACTGCCCTTCGAAAAATTCTGCCCATCGTCCAAGACGTGATCGGATCAAAAACTCTTGGCTAAATTATTACTAGTAATCAATAAGTTTCGAGAAAAGTTTGTCCACAATTCAAAAGTATTTCATACTACGTCGAAACACTTTAAAACGTCCACTATTTCTGAGAATAGTAATCAAAATTAGCGATAAACTTTTTTTCATTACAACAAAACCATCGTATTATTTCTTACCATAGATAAATCCGCTCTGTCGTTGATTGGATTCGAACTTCATACTGTACAAGCATTAACTGATATCTATTAACCCAATTCGAAATGGTAGGGAACTCGGAAGAAATACAAAGCCTACGTTTTCACTATTAATTTAGGGTACTTTTTCCTGAGCTATCATCGTGATTAATTAAATATGGCTATAAATTATCTTATACTATATTTTTATATCCTAAACTATTTCTTTATTCCTACCCTGAATTCTTATGTCACTGGTTGCTGTCTACGTGGTTTATTGATCCATATACTATGGGAACGATGTTTGACCAATTGTGGCTCAATAATAACACTCAACAAACCTAAGGCATGTGTATCATGATAAGAGCTTAGGAATCTGTACTTCTGGGTTTATTAAGAGCTACAATTAGCAGATAATTTGTTTACTATATGGTAGACTAAAGTACCTAAGACCCTACCATTAATGTGCACGAATTTTAAAATATTTAACATTAAAAACCAAGTCAGTTTCTCTTATCATTGGAAAATAATTATATCTTTTATACTACAATACGTTGGCATCATTCAAATAAAGCTTATTCTAATAAATGAGACCTGAAGTACCATGGGATGTGTTATATCCTAGCAAAGACTAAATCACAAGCAACTTCTGAGACCTATTAATGGATTAATATTATCTATATATTATGGTATAACTTTTCAGTAGTTAGATTATATATATATTCCCCTTATTATAAGCTTCATTTTGACCTATAGATTATCATTGTACGATTTACTGTTCTTAAATTATACTAAGTTTATTGATTACCGTCTACCACGTTCACGGCCACATTTTGGACTTTATCGTATATAAATGCTATTTCCTATTTTACAGTGCGATGCGGTCTGTTTGGCTGGTATATAAAGCAAGTATGTTTGAAATAAATGATTCGCATAGTGGAAGCTGTTAATGGTGTTGTGGACTCAACTGGACGGGCTAGACGAGCTAGGGACCAATAGGACGCTAGGCAGATCAGACCGCTCGAACGTCATTGGTTCAGTACAGTACAAGAGTGAATTAGTTGTATTTCGACTGACGAATAAAAAGATGTCGCATTTAAAGTCACAACAAGAACAGTTTGCTCTGACTAACTATTCGCGTCAGATATCTAGGTAGTTTCCAGACATAAATTACCAACCGAATAAGGATAGATTACTTATATCTTTTTACGGTTCAAAACTATTTACAGACTAAAGCACAATCCACTAATACGTTAAAAAAGTGAATCCCTCGATCTACTTAGGAATTCTCTTAAAATTTACTAGATTCTTAGTTTACTAAAGAAACATACTATAACTGTAAAAGATACAGCACAACTTGTTTTGGTTAAATACCAACAAAAATAGTTGACCCATTAAAGCTATTAATAATAATAAGTATATAAATAACAAATGATATTGATGTAACATACTACATACAACATATGGCTTATAATAACTCAAAGCATAAAATGAAGTAAGAGTGCAGTGTATTGTGATATTATTTCTCACCTGCAACTAGCCTTTATTGAAAAATAGATCAATTATAAGATTATGCACGTTATAAACAAACAATGATTTACGCTCTGAATACTTGACGCATGATTAGGAAGTTCCTTCGAAAATATTTGAATTCAGAATTAGTAAAGTTTAAGTCACCTAACTGACTAACAGTAAAAACGTCTTAATGTATTGCCCTTAATTTTTGTTCCAGAAGAAACAATGGCTCGTTTATCCAACAGCGATCATCAATAAGTTGAATTTTTGATTTTCAGTAATTTCATCAGTTATTTGGCCAAAAACTCCGTGATCATTTCACTGTTGTGATATAGAATTTGAAAGTCTTTTTTCTGTCCTTAAAAAGCATCTGACGTGTAAACCAAAACGACGATTAAAAATGAAATGAAGTAGTAACTCAAATTTTCGAGATTACAATTAAATATGACGAGTAAGATCTTTGAGGTTGAATTAAGTGGAAGAAATATGACTAAGTCTCTTACGCCCATCTGATATATAGATAAACATATAGGAAAAAAGATTATACTTGCCTTGAGAAATATTCATAACCACGTTATATCAATTACTTTTATTATTAATATTATTTCTAGCTTATATATAATCTATTGAGTCAGTCAGTAACAACGTAGAACTTCGTACGTACGTACATCAGTTCGAATTGCCACACCACATTAGCACAGAGATGCACTTGTCGATTCAAACCCCGTAGTGGTAGAGGTAATAAGAGTATAAGCAGTAATCGGGAAGATTAGGGTTTGGAGATGTTATTTAAAGAGTGTAATCCAGTGAAAGAAATTTGGAAAGAGGAAAAGAAAAGGGACATGAAGAATTCAGAAGATTAGAATTTGGGAGAACACAGAGAGTGGATGCACCTGCGCCATTCCAAACGATTTTGAGCCATGTCATTCAGGGTCTCTAACCATCGGTTGCTGTCATCTCGCGGTCCCCAATCAGGTAGTCTACACCTAACAACATGACTCAGTTCACTTGTCAGTGACTTCATGGACTTGTGCCATGTTTTGGTTTGGCCGCCCCTAGCTTTCTTCCAACCTACTCCTATACCACTGAACATAGCACGTCGAGGCAGTCGGTCGTTGAGCATACGTAACACGTGTCCCAGCCATTTCAACTGGTGAAGTTTCACTACTTCATCAATTGATTTGCCATCCTTACATAGTACCCGTTTCCTAACAACTGTGTTACTTACTCGATGGTCCCATGATATATGAGCAATGTTTCGAAGACACCCATGATCAAATACTAGTAACCTACGAATATCCTCTACTCTTACCGTCCATGTTTCGCTGCCATAAAGTAGGACGGAACAAACTGCTGCGCAATAAACCCGTCCTTTGGTTGATAGACGGATGTCTCGCCTACTCCATAAATGACGCAAGTTGGCAAGAGCTAGTCGAGCCTTCTGTATCCGTGCTGAGATTTCGTCACACACCAGACCACAAGGGCTGATGAGACTTCCGAGATAAGTGAAGCGGTCGACACGCTCAACTACTTCACTCCCTATCATCAGATCGGGTGTCGATGGAGCTCAATCCTGAAGCAACATTTTGCATTTCGAGGGGGAGAATCGCATCCCGAACATGCTTGCATTGTTGCTTAGAGTGGTCAGAAGACTCTGCATTTTGTCAGCGTCTTCACCAAATAAAACTATGTCATCAGCATATTCTAAGTCAACAAATGAACCTCCTGGTAGGAGTTCAACCCCTGGAAATGTAGATGAGGAGAGTGTTATCTCTAAAAGTACGTCGACCACAAAGTTAAACAAGAATGGGGAGAGTGGACAGCCCTGACGAACACCACTTGAGGTGATCAATTCTGATGACAGTTCGCCATAAGCTCTCACTCTACCAGTTGTGTTCGAGTACAGAGCCTTTATAAGGTTAATGTACTTCTTTGGTACTCCTTTCAGTGACAAACGCTGCCATAGAACCTCACGATCAATAGAGTCGAATGCCGCCTTAAGGTCGAGAAATACTACCATTGTGGGGCGTCTGAATGTGTGTCTGTGTTCTAGAACCTGACGTAGTGTGAATATCTGATCTATACAACCACGTCCAGGTCGAAAACCAGCCTGGTTTTCTCTAGTCTGCTCTTCACGAGCTTTAGTTAGGCGTCGAAGTATTATTGAGGCTAATATTTTAGACACTATATTAGTCAAACTGATTCCTCTGTGATTGTCACAAGAGGACTTTTGTCCTTTCTTAAAAACTGGCACAATCAGTGATTGAGATCAGTCAGATGGGGTTATAATCTATTGAAGTGACTGATAAAATCTTATTAGGTGATTTGTAGTCATCAATAATTCAATCATTACCATTACTTAGTGTACACACACATACACGGACATAAGTGCAAATGTGAAACGAATACGAACCAGTGGCAATCCTAAATTCACATGGTAATTAGTAATATGCGCATGCAATGAGCGTACGATATTCAATAAAATAGACGAAAACACAAAAGCCGAAGCACAAAAGTAAAAAAAAATAACAAATCGAGCAAAAATAGATTTTGGAAAAAAAATGATACACAGGTAAAATTAAGAATTTTTTTCACCAAAAAGTGGAGTCAATTTACATGGGTAAAACATGAAGCGAATTCCACCGTTTTCGTGAAATCATCATCAGCATTCTATATATATTCTCAAAAACTAGATTCAAATACTTCCGTGTATGTATTCATGTTAAAGTTTACATCAATGCAGAAATATTCAAACCACTGCATTCACTGAACTAATACAAAAGATGAACGGTGCCGTGAAAACTGTGTTATGAATCGGCCTTTGTCTTAGAGGGATTGTGGAATATTTAGAAGTATGAAGATGTTTATAACTACAATTTCAAAGCATCTGAAAGAAGAGAGCGAACATCTCGTTCACTAATTCGATTCGATGATATATGATCCGCAATGGATAAACTGAGATCCGAGGTAGTTGGTTTCCAATTACCAAGGACTTTGAAAACATTTCCATTATCTGTTATACCGTCTAGACTGGAACATGGTAAAATATTAGTTGCCTTTGATTTTCTATTCCGGGAACTAACACGAGTAGTGTATTCAGATTCCTCGGTCCGTTCTATGTTGTATTCAGATACGCAACCTGTTACATTCTGTTCCATTTGTAATTTCTCAGATGCAATACGCAGCATACCCTCTTCTAAAGTACCTTCAGAGATAAGTCGTATGACGTGAACAGGGCTAGAAAATTAAAACATGGCAGTTTATTAGAAGACAATTTTAAGTAATTTTTAGATACTGTCTAATCACAAGAAACGAAAGCAGACATTTAAATGTCATAGTATGATATCGTTCAATCATTCAACGAAAAAGTGGAATATACCTTGCAGATATAACTACGTATTTTAAAAATCACATAACATAATCATTATCCATCACCGATAATTTCTAAAACAGTAGTGAAATTCAAAGCGATTTAAGCACATTAACCAACATGAACTGATATTCATACTCTATATTGAGAAACATATAAAAATTTGTCACATTCAATTGAGATCAGTATACCTAATAATCCCAATGTAATGATTAAGTCTTTGGTATTTTTACTGGATCCAATTGATTAAATAAGCTAAGGTGAATACTTCAAAGAGTGATATCATTTGTTTGGCATTTTAATTTAATATATTTTGGTAATGGCAACCTGTTTTAAACTTTCAGGGAACCGATTTTCAAAGTGTATGGTCATTGAAATAAGTTTTTCCGTTTCCCATATGTTTTTAATGCATTACTTATGCATGTAAATCTTAAAACGTACTTATCATGCACTTAAATCCTATACAGTTTACGACGATACTCAATAATATATAACATACAAGTGGAAACATTAATAGTTGGAAAAAGGAGGGAATGCACTCGGATCTAACCACAACACGTATTATGCGGTGCGGTAACGGATAAAAACAGTTAAAAATGAATGGCAGATAAATATTGTGATTTGAAGAGCTACAAATGGCTTGTATGTTAAAGTTGAACTTACACGAATGGGGTATATTTTATGCTGAGAATTCTTTACTGTAACCAAGTATATGGCACTGAATTAACCAACTATCAATCTTAAAATTCAAAGCAAATTATCGTAATTAATGACGGTGCTGAAGGTAATGTGCTATGACTAATGACATTAACAAACATTTTAAAGCAAAGATGTGGAGAAATGTAGTTCTTAATAATGAAAAAAAAACATAAAATATGCGCATGATATAACGTACTTTTTCTGACCAAGTCGATGGCAGCGATCCTCTGCTTGTCTATCATTATATGGATTGAAGTCGATATCATGTATAATTACAGTATCTGCACCAGTTAAACTAATACCTAGGCCACCAGCACGTGTAGATAGTAGAAAAACTTCAATCGATGAGCTGTGTAAAGATGTACAGGATTAAGTGAATTCAAGATACTTAATATAAGTTATAATTTAGATAGAGAAATGAGAATCTTAATCGGTGATTTCTTTAATGTAACCAGTTAAGATTTTACTGATATTTCGTAGTGTAAATCTAGAATCTATTTGGTAGCTAGATGTGATCAAACTAAAATATGGAAACAGTCTATGAAATCATTAACAATCAGATTCAGCTACGTAAGTGTTTATGAAGGATATCTGACTGGTGTATGCGATTATCGCAACCAGTGGTTGGACACGACAGATGATATGGTTTAGAATCAGTAACATTGGCCCAGATCCATTAATTTTTTGTTTTTCATTGAATTCTAAGTTCCAAATTTATCTTGCACATATCTATTCCGCGAACGATTTTCGTTCTTTTTGAATCCTATTTTCAATGACTAGACTTTTATTATTTCTACTACTCTGACAATTATATCAATAAGTTTATCGCGCTGTGCTGTGGTGTGGCGACTCATGTGTGCCAGGTTTTACTACGTTGAGCTATAGCTTTAGGTTGAATATTATTTCAGTTGATAGTTAATCAGATTATCACACTTAATATGATTGTTTTCTACATCTCAAAATATCTTTATCAGGACATAAACCTATGCTTTTACGAACCAATTACTTTTGGCTCCGAACCGGAGATGTTTTTGAGATAATTATTCATTTTTATATGCAGATGCATGGAAGTAAGTTTATTGAAAAAATAATTCCCATTTCCAGTAAAAATCTCCCATTTTGGTCAACAAAAAAGAATATTTCGTTTCCTACACATAAGCACTCGATATTTGAGTTAAAAAGGTGTAACACAAATAAAAACCACTCAGTCAAACACAATAAAACTCTGAATCAAGAATTGATAATCTGATTATTGTGAGTTGAACAACAATGTTTTAATACATATAGTGACTGTATGGTGCATGCTACTTATATCGATGTAAGTAGTATATGACGCGAGTTTAAAATGCAATGTCCGGCAGCAGAAGATGGGGGAAGATCAAGAAACGAAGAGCGACAATACAATGAAATTTGTAAGAAAATGCATGAACAATGAAATGTGAGACAATGGATTGATGTTTGCAACAGGAATAGTCCAGGTTGATATGATGCATTGATATTTTGCAAATTAACGATTTACTATATGGTTTTTTCTATTTTACCAGGTAACTCTGCAATTTTGTGCTAAACACAATTCGGTTGTCCTCACCTGTGTTTTCCTTCATTACAACTGGAATATATATATTAATGAACAAATAATTAAATAGGGATTTTAGTATGTAGATGAGCAGTGCTAATAAAATGTAGACAAACTAATAACAAATATTTACCTGTTGAAACGATCTATTAATGTTTGTCGTTCCGAGACAGGAGTTGATCCATCCATTCGTATATAACGCCTGTTAGTTATCCTTAAAAATTCCTCCAATATATCTAACATGATGACAAATTGACTAAAAATCAAAATACGATGTCCTTCACAGATTAATTTAGGCAAATTGTCATTTAACCACTGAATTTTTCCAGATCCAGAGATGATCGATTCAGGGGAGAGAGTATATGGTGATAAAACCTAAGGAATAAGAAATATATCTTTCATTATGCCAAAAGAGACATCGTATTCATTTATTTATTTAACTATAAACCTGTATCCGCCATATTTATGGGGAAAAGATGTTTGAGTTTTTAACAAATGCACTTACAGAGTTCACTAAACTACTTAAGGAGGGTTTAAAAAACAATAAGCAAGAGAGTGGTGTAAGGTAGTGTAATATTAATAGTGGTAATAATGGGGGAACGGAAAGGTACAATCAGAAGGAATCTTCCAGTTAAGGAAGAAGCAACCACTTTTTATGAAGAAAGTAAAAGAAGGTTACAGCAGGATCGCCACTGGCTTCTATTCTGAGCCACTGTGTAGAAACCTCTCTCGCACCCCAACCAGGGAGTCGTGAACGACCAACAGAAGCCAGTCCTTTGCAGCTTTTTTTCATACCACGACACCATGTCATGCACTGACCACCTCTCCGCTTCTTCCAACCAATCCCAGAGTCGGCAAATAATGCACGACGTGGAATTCTCTGGGACGACATTCCGAGAACATGTCCAAGCCACCGAAGTCGGTGTTTCAAGATGGTAACACCAATTGGATTATTGTCTCTGCACCCGAACACACGACGCCGAACCTCTGCATTACTAACATGGTGTTGCCACTGAATGTCAGCAATCCTTCGGAGACAACGATGATCGAACACAGAGAGTCCTCGAACGTCCTCAACTCGGAGACCAGGCTAAACAAGCATAGAGCAAAACTGCTCTCACCGACGCGTTGTAGAACCGACCTTTTACAGCCAGACTGACATCAGGAAGTCGCCAAAGGTGGCCCAGATTGACACAAGCCGCTCTGGCTTTCACTATACGTGCATTGATCTCATCACTCACACCCCAACCAGCACTTATGCAGCTACCCAGATACACGAACTTCTCGACTACGTCTATCTGCTCACCATCCAGGGTGAGTACAGGATTACAATCCTGCCAGTCTTGTAGAAGTACTTTGCACTTCGAAGGTGCAAAGCACATACCATACCTACGGACACTGACTAAATGAGGATCGCATGCCTTAGGCATTATCGCACAGTAAGACAATATCATCCGCATACTCAAGGTCGAGAAGTCTTTCTCCAGGCAACAGATCCACACCACCATTACGTACATCCATCAGAGCTGTTTCCTGAATGTCATCGATGGTAAAGTTGAAGAAGAATGGTGAGATTGGGCAACCCCATTAACCCCACTACTCGGATGGAACAATGGAGAGAGGTGGTTGTATGCCCTAACTCTGCCTGAGGTGTTTGTATATAGGGCTTTTAGGATGTTAATAAACTTCTCAGACACACCCTTCTTCAATAGACAATCCCAGAGAACAGCCCTGTCCAACGAATCGAAGGCAGCCCTAATATCAAGAAACACTACGATTGTTGGCATTTGATAAGTATGGCGGTGTTCTAACATTTGGCGGAGGGTGAAGATATGATCAATACATCGTCGACCAGAACGAAACCCAGCCTGCTCCTCGCGAGTCAATCTTTCTCGAGTTTTGAACAACCTACGAAGTATAACGGGAGCCAATAGCTTGGACGCAATCGGAAGTAGACTTATCCCCCGATAGTTGTTACAGGAACGACGTGAACCCTTTTTAAAGATAGAGACAACTATGGACTCATTCCGTGGCGTTGGTACAGTCTCTAGTTCCCAGACTTTTGTAAACAACGTCGTCAGTTCCTTAGTCAGAAAGTCACCACCATCTTTAAAAATAGCCGGAGGTAAGTCATCTGGGCCCGGTGATTTGTAACGCTTCAAGAGTTGGAGTTCCTTGCGGACTTCCGCCTCATTTAGTGGATCAGTCGTCAACCGCGATGGAGGCAGGACAGTCTGACCGATGTTGCCGGAGCAGCAGGCCAGTTGAACTGCCCTTCGAAAAATTCTGCCCACCGTCCAAGACGTCGATGGATGTTAGTGATTGGCATCCCATCATGCTCGCAGATTGTTTCACTCACACCAGACTTCTTGCTGCCAGTGGCTCGGATGAGTTGGAAGAGCTTCCGGTAATTACCAGATGCAGCTGCTGCTTCCAGCTCATTAGCACGCTTCGACCACCAGGCTTCTCGGTCCTTACGCAAGCTTCGCCCAATTTCCTTACGTAACATACTTCGTTTGTGATCAAACTCACGGTCACCCGGAGTAGACCGACCGGCTTCAATGAGTTGTAAGAAGCCTGAAGAAACCCAGTTCTTATAAGCGGGACGTTTCGCGAACCCACAACTGACTGTTCCCGCTATTTTCGTGGCGTCATGCAATTGCAACCAATGCTCATCTATACTTTTCGGTGGAGTGGTAGCTAGCCCAGAGGCTAGCTCGGTTCGATACTTATTTGCAACTGAAGTTGCAACCAGCTTGCTAATATCAATCCTTTGCTGGCGGTCACTTCGTTGTCCACTGAAAAGTAAGGCAAGATTGGCGCAGACCAAGGCACGGTCAGAGTGCAGATAGGTACTCCAAAAGGAGCGGCAGTCTTGTACACAACCGCGCCAGCGGTAGCTGATCGCGATGTGATCAATCTGAGTCCAGGCTTGAGATGCAGAGGGAGGACGCCAGGTGGCACATCGGCGATGACTGTGCCGAAAGTTAGTGCTAGCCAGAAACAGGTTGTGGTCTGTGCACAGTTGCAGTAGACGGTCCCCGTTATCTGACCTGCGACCAACGAGTCCCCATTGGCCACCTAAACGACTCTCTTCTGTGCCTAGACGCCCGACCTGAGCATTCAAGTCTCCGGCTAGTACTACAATATCTGTCGAATGCACTTTCTAGAGAAGAACAGATAACTGGTCGTAAAACTCATCCTTGATTGCATCCGGGCTGCAATCTGTCGGAGCATAGGTGGAGATGACGAAAAGACATCGTTTCTCACGCCGATTTCTTCTCACTTTGATGGAACTTTCTAATCTAACAGCACATAACCGACTGTTAATGGGGATCTAATCGACTAGTGCTGCCTCAGCTCTAGCGCTTAGTGCGACACCAACGCCAGCAAGACCAGACGAAGATGCCACAGGGTACCCGGATAAGCGCACGTAAAACAAGCTTTTCGAAGCGACAGATGGAGATCGAATTTGTAGTACTTCACCAGAGTCTTGAATACGGGTCTCGGATAGACAACAACCATCAATATTAAGACTTTCCAAAGACATAGCCAGCCCTATCTGTTGACCAACCTGCATAAGTGTGCGAACGTTGAAGGCAGCCAGTTTGAAGGTGCACGTGGTTTCAGAAAAACTGCTTCAGTACTCATTTTCGATGGTAACATACAATTTTCAACCGGACAGTGACTCGAGAACGTTTAGATACAGTCGGATTTCCACCAAAGACGAGACGCTGTATAAGTATAAAGGAGGGTGAATAATGTGGATAATAATAATAATAATAATAATAATAATAATAATAATAATAATAATAATAATAATAATAATAATAATAATAATGACAATAATAGTAATAATAATAGTATTAATAATGACAATAATAGTAATGATAATTATTTGAATCGACTGATTGTTTTTCGGAGCGAGAAAAGCAGTTGCCATAGACATAGAGTTCATCGTTTGTGTGTGGGCTGTGATACTGCCCGGGTGCCCAAACCGAAGCAGGTGGTTATGGGAATTGTCGAGTGAATTGGTGTCCAAGAATACTAAGCAATAGAATAAGATGGGTCGTAATAGGAGAAATTATAACAACAGGTTATTAGTTTTGTGAATTCAGTAGGCCATTAAATAACCAGCTGTCGTTTGCAGGGGAAGGCTCGAATCTCAACACTGGGATTTAAGTACATTTACGTGACGATCTCCAAATAGGATGAAATGAGCGTCCTTGATTCTACTGTTAGACGAAAGCCTGTATTCTAAATGTTTTGTTAGGCCCTCAACAAATTTACAGATAACATGTGAACGCATACATTTACAATAACTTTAGATAGGAGCGAATAAGTGCGGAGATAACACAATTGATGATGAGAGGGGATTAACACGTTATTGAGTAGAAGGAAAAGCTACATGTATATTTATGTCGAGAAATTGTAAGAAAAGATGTGATCATTTTGGATTAAGTTAATACCAAGATCAACCTTTTACGTGTTATGAAGCTATGAACATTCGTTTAGCAGATTTTCACATTGGCATTCGAATAAAATAATAGTGAACGTTGATCAGTTTACTTGTTCTTGTAGCAGCGTATCATGATGTTCACTTGTAAAAACGTCTTCCGGAACATAATTCGGCTCGGTTGTCGCATATTGAACAGAAAATTACATACAGCTTCATAACAGATCAAGTAGTCAACTCATGGGTCGATTATACAGTTTTAAGAGATATCATAAAAGTTTATGACGTTTCATCGCGAAATCAGAATGAAATATTTTAGCACAGCCGGATTATTTAACAAACCAGAAGTTCAATTTAACATTATGTGTAGAAAATATATATTTGCGATTGTTATTTATTTACTGTGGCACACTGAAGAATAATTTATTGAAATGTCAATATAATTTAATTGAAATTTATTTTTATCATGTACTAACCACACTTTGACTTTTGTATAGGATAATGTCTTTCTCTTAAACAATGAATTATTGAACTTCAAACTCTGACAGAATAAATAATCCTGGAAATTTTCCTAGTGTTAATTATGTAAGTAAGAACAGGAGAGCAAGTTTATTAAAAACAGAATTTTCTCTGCTACATTTTGATTTCAATGGTTAAGATCATGAGTCAGTTGAAGCTAGACCACCATGGAAAACCTGGAAGCACTGGACGGCCGTTTCGTCCTATTGTGGGACTCCTCAGCAGTGCGCATCCACGACCTCGCCCCCTGCGAGATTCGAACCCAGGACCTGCTGGTTTCGCGCCCGAACACTTAACCACTAGACCACTGAGCCGGCATCCAACGGTGTTCATGTCTAACTTCAACTAATCCACGAAATTGAGCGAAACCAGCAGGTCCTGGGTTCGAATCTCGCAGGGGGCGAGGTCGTGGATGCGCACTGCTGAGGAGTCCCACAATAGGACGAAACGGCCGTCCAGTGCTTCCAGGTTTTCCATGGTGGTCTAGCTTCAACTGACTCATGATCTTAACCATTGAAATTACTACAATCTCCACAAAAAAACCCATCTGACATTTTGATTTACTGAGAAAAAACAGAATTCATAAAATGTTTCATCATATCGACTAATTTACATACGCAATTTCAGTATTTTATTAATAATTAGATACATTACATTAAAGATAACATGAAGTCATCAATGAATACACTATTCGCCCTTATTTTCAATTATGAATTAAGCATAATTGTACACTTGTATTTGTTATAACTACAATCCAATCACAAGGGTCGATTCCATGTAAAAATCTGATGAAAGGTGTTAGAAAAATATATACACAACCAGAATCTGAAAGCGAAGATGATAAAATCAACTTATTCACCAAGTATTTAAGTATGAGCCACAATCAAAGTGTGGAGGATAATGATACTGTCTGGTTACTTTAAACGGAGTACGTGACGCTATGTCCAAGTTTGGAACTTCATGGTTGAAAGCCTTAACTGTACATTGTTGAGTTACAAAATGTACAACACTATGATCATTTTTATTTGAGATGCTAAAAAGTTATTTCAGTTACTTTTAGATACGATCTTAAACAGGACACCTTTAATGGACGAATCTTTCACTGGAATTTCCCAGGTAGGCAAGAGCATTTACATAGACAGTGGATTTCATATGTTTAAAGCTGAAGAAAACAATCAAGGAAAATTTACAACCGATATCAGAATTTATAATAACTACAATATGTAACATTGAACAAGGTCAAACTCACCTCGTAAAACTGACATAGTTTATTTATCTGATGATCACTCATTGCAAGTAGGTCTTCATAGATAAGATTGGAATCAGAATTAGAGTGACTTGGATCTAAATGCAAAGATTCTGCAATATCCCGAAGGTTTGAGTCTGTGTATGCAAGACCAGAAAAAAGAGCCTGGTGATTTGCTGCCTTGCGCAACGCTGTAACCATGTTGCACGGTGACTGGAGAGGCTCAGAAATGGATCTAGAAGTGACTGAAAATGATTTCGTTCCATTTACTACGTAATTAAAATAAAAACAGAAACGACCAGACGACTGGTACAAAAACGTTAATTAAATACAATCGCTCTGTTGTTCAAATTACCCAAACATCTCCCGTTTAGTAAAATAAATTACAGTGTTCGCAAGGAAACAGAGACGTATAGGAACTGGTATGGTGTATGAAAACAGTAATTGATTTGTGTCTGAGAGATCTATGTCACGAAACAGTTGTCGCACATACTTCGCAATTAATCTAGTCTCAACAATATACTAGAACTAAACAAGGAAATGTTTAACCACATATAACATTCTACTACTGATAAGTACTTCGTATAAGCCAAATGAAAATCGAACCCAGTAAAATCAAACCATGATGGAAATAGGATATCTCAACTACGGTAAAAAGCATTCGCATAGTTTATGAAAAAAGAACATCTAAGAATGGTTGGTTATGTAATTAAAATACATCAAACTAAAGAATTAATTCCTGTGCGAACAAAAGATACAAATGGAAGGAGACAAAGCTAATTGTGAATATTTGAGATGTTTAACTGATTACCTGTTGTATAATTATCTAAACGGGCTTTTTTTCTTGGTGTACATTCACTTTTTGGATCACTATCATCTGGATCAGCATTTTCATCACCATCTTCACATTCATTGTTCAAGAGAAGCGAGGGATCTTGACTATTGCTGTTTGTATCAATAAACGACCGCTGGGAACGTAGCCGTTTAACAAGATCGTAGTAGTGGGTTGCTTGGGTCTTTGTCATCGCTACCAAAACCACTTCGCTGGTTTTTGGAGGAAGCTGCCCAAGGACCTGAAACCAAAATAAGTAAAGGAAAATGATGAGACGACAAGATACATACACATAAGCAACACTATATTCATATATATATATATATATATATATATATATATATATATAAGCATTGAAATCATCATGCGCATAAACGATATTGAGAAATAAAGTATGGTTCACTTAGAACAACAAACGAAGAATGAATTCGAATCATACAACAAATTTGTAAACGGAAGAGTTAAAATGATTTGAAACTAACTTGTGATTTTAATCGTCGTAAACAAAATGGTTGAAGTAGACCTTTAGCTTGAACCAGGCGTTCTTCTTCAAAACTGCTTCGAATAGGACTGTTGTTCGCTGACTGATCTTCCTCACGGGAATTCATGGGTTTCTAAATACAAAAATAATAGGAAAAAAGTACTATACAATTCACTCACTAGTGGCTAGCTTTGAGATCTAATTCTCGGAGTTTTAGTGCAAAGTTGTTACCACTGGAGTTCAACTGTATCGGTGTGAGGCAGTTACCCACAGAAGACAATGGAAAATAGTCGCACAATGTCAGAGATTGGTTGAAGTTAGGCAGTAACACCGTTGGATGCCGACTCAGCAGTCTGAACATAAAGCGCTCGTGCGCGAGACCGAAGGTCCTGGGTTCGAGTTTCGCGTGCGGGCAAGTGGATACACATTGCTGAAGTCATATACTCGGACGAAACGACCATCCAGTGCTGTCAGGTTTCCAACGATCTAACATTGGTCGGTTCATGATCTGAATAAAAAAGTCAAGTATATGTTTTCAAAATTAAAATCTGACTAACGGGGACTTCAGATTGAGTGTCTCGTTGTTAACAGGTATCATCCTTACACACCCACCTGTTAATCTCTTGATCTGAGTAGGTAAAACCTAGCGACTTCAGTATGTTTTTGTTGAGATTATATATTATAAATGAATAAATAAGTTGTAAAGCTTACTGAGTAAATCTGAAAAATCCTTTTCAGCAGATCTGTGCTTTTCAAGAACATTTCTGGCATGACAAATGATAACAGAGATACAAGCTCCAACAAGTTGTTTTGAAGAGGTGTGCCTGTAAGAAGTAAACGTCGTTGAACTTTAAAATTCATCAGATTTCGATAACGTTGAGAAGTCATATTTTTTAGCATGTGTGCTTCATCGAAAATCCCATAATGGAAGTTCACGCGTTTCATTAAAGCTCTGTCTTCAATAGCACTTGTGCCAACAACATAGCTAAAATGGATGGTGAATAATTTTAACAACTCAAAAATACTGATATACATTATGAAAGTGTTTATAGGAAACAAAGGTTTTGGATTAATTTTTGTAAAAAAAAAAGTTTTAACCAGAATAGCATCACATATAAAAGAGAAAAAATTGTTGGTGAAATGAAACACGTGGTACTTTTTACATAGATGTTAAGTCGACATCACAGTAAAGCTAATCTTAATCCGATCACGTTTGTAGAATGATCGTGTCTGGTATAAATACCTAATTGATAAAATCAGTGAAAGTGATACTTCCTCAGTGTCTAAAGCTAGATCTGATGTCGGATATTATTACTTAAGACAACACTATTTGCTTTTATATCATCCAGATGTTTAAAATATAGGATAAATCAAAAATGGAAGAGCTCGAATAAATACTCACCTAGTTAATAGTATATTAAAATCCGGTTGAGAGTCAGATTCATAAATTTTCAATCGGATCGCCTTTCGTTGTTCTGCAGATCCTTGATAAACAAGTACTTTTAAATGAGGACACCAAAGACTTAATTCACGCTGCCAACTATCCTGAGTTGAACTTGGACAAATGATGAGATGAGGTCCACGATTTCCACTTTCCCAAAGGCTAGCTAGGAAGGCAATAGCTTGAACTGTTTTTCCGAGGCCCATTTCATCTGCTAGTATTCCATTGACTTGTTCGTGGTGTAGTAGACGAAGCCAGTTTAAACCAACGAGTTGGTAGGGTTTTAATTCACGCCTAGGATACACAGAGAAAAAACGTTATGATAAAGATAAACAAAAGGCATCATATAATACATTTTGTAAATTTCAGTAGAAACCTTAAGTCATACTTACAAAGGGTTTAAAATGGCGGGCTGCTGAGTCACTAGTTGAACGGGATAACCATTTGTTTTGTTTATGGTGAAGTCATCATGTTCATGATCAACTTCATCAGGTTGATTTTGATCAGTGATATAATTTTCAGGTAAAGCGATGGTATTTTCAAGCAAACGTGTCGCATGACTAGCAACTTGTTCAGTTAGACGCTCACACTTATTTAGTAAACGGATAACTGAAGAACGTACTTCTAAAATATCTTTACAGCATTCATATAAATTAGAGGAAAGATGGCGAACTCCCGACAGTTGAGAAACCAAGTCTTTCGTATTTTTAAACGGGCGCATATTGATAATAGCCTGTGCGGTTTTCCAGGAACACCCTGGCATCAAAGTGAGTTCTTCCAATACGGCATCGTTAAAAAATGATAAAAGGTGACGTCGTTCTTCATTAGTTAGATCAAGGCCCTACAAAAAAAACATCAGAAAATACTCAAAGTACTTAAAATAAACAGAATTTAAAAAATTGTTATACCGTGAAAAATGATGCTGATTAAGGGGTAGCGAATCATTGATCGGACCAAAGACGCGCAAACACGTAGAACGACCTAGGGTTCTGATTGGCCCCGCTTCCCTGTCCAGCCCAACCAGTTAAGTCCAGAACGCAAGTCTCAGCCTCGGATATATGAATCATTATATTTCAAACATACTTTGTTTATATACCAGTCAAGCAGACCACAACGAACCATAAAATAGAAAATAACATTGTACAATAATGACCAGTAGGAAAATGACACGTGAAATAAGCACTGACCAATAAGAGAATAATACCATCTCCAAGTCCAAGAATAGCATTAGACTTAATAGAATAATTTTTGGGATATTTTCCTGAATATCCCAACAAAAATATACATTAAACACGAAGATATGAAGCAAGGGAACATTTCACTGTATTTACACTGACGAAATAAAAGATTTACGTTTTCAATTTTCATAGGAAAAGTAAAGCGATTTTATCTTAAATTATCAAAACGCTTGAAACTTTCAAGAATAAAACAACTGAACGGAAAATATTATTACTGGGATAGATAAATACCTACAGTTGCACCTGGAAATCACTACAACGTACATATAGATCTTTATATAAAAACAGCATTAATTCATTTTAATCGATGTCTTATCATTTCGTAGATTAAAATAACAGGATCATATTCTGCATAATTACTTAACAAAGTATTCAATCTCTCTATATATCAAAGTCATGAATAGATTATATTATTTGATCAGTTAAATGCAACCAGCAACGGAATATGCATTACTATAAGTTCAGATTTCCTAATCAGATGTACTTATTTGAAATGACCAAGAAATCAGTAAGCATTCTTCAAATTTAGCACCTCTGTGTCTGGACATATCTTTAGCAAAATAGTCAGCTAAAATTCGATGAGAATTATTTCCGCTCAAAATAATAGTGCATGATTAGTAACAAGGATAGTCTTTTGAATGCATTTTGTACAGGATGCTAGGACTATTTCCTCTACTGAAACAGCTCCCGACCGTTGTTGCTACCTTGACGTGGTGGTCGGGCTTGCTAATTGTGATGAAGCAACCGAACAGTGCAGGCTGGAACAACTGTTCCTCAAGGTTCTACTATGTCAGACAGGTCGATTGGAGAGCGGTAAGACTAAAAACAACAAACCCAAGGTGCGAAGGCGAAGTCGTACTGCTGACTATACAGAGGTGTGATAGCAGTAAGGTATTTGTTCCGAGTTCCTTACCATTGCGAATTGGGTTAATAGATATCAGTTAATGCTTGTACAGTATGAAGTTCGAATCCAATCAACGACAGAGCGGATTTATCTATGGTAAGAAATAATACGATGGTTTTGTTGTAATGAAAAAAAGTTTATCGCTAATTTTGATTACTATTCTCAGAAATAGTGGACGTTTTAAAGTGTTTCGACGTAGTATGAAATACTTTTGAATTGTGGACAAACTTTTCTCGAAACTTATTGATTACTAGTAATAATTTAGCCAAGAGTTTTTGATCCGATCACGTCTTGGACGATGGGCAGAATTTTTCGAAGGGCAGTTCAACTGGCCTGCTGCTCCGGCAACATCGGTCAGACTGTCCTGCCTCCATCGCGGTTGACGACTGATCCACTAAATGAGGCGGAAGTCCGCAAGGAACTCCAACTCTTGAAGCGTTACAAATCACCGGGCCCAGATGACTTACCTCCGGCTATTTTTAAAGATGGTGGTGACTTTCTGACTAAGGAACTGACGACGTTGTTTACAAAAGTCTGGGAACTAGAGACTGTACCAACGCCACGGAATGAGTCCATAGTTGTCTCTATCTTTAAAAAGGGTTCACGTCGTTCCTGTAACAACTATCGGGGGATAAGTCTACTTCCGATTGCGTCCAAGCTATTGGCTCCCGTTATACTTCGTAGGTTGTTCAAAACTCGAGAAAGATTGACTCGCGAGGAGCAGGCTGGGTTTCGTTCTGGTCGACGATGTATTGATCATATCTTCACCCTCCGCCAAATGTTAGAACACCGCCATACTTATCAAATGCCAACAATCGTAGTGTTTCTTGATATTAGGGCTGCCTTCGATTCGTTGGACAGGGCTGTTCTCTGGGATTGTCTATTGAAGAAGGGTGTGTCTGAGAAGTTTATTAACATCCTAAAAGCCCTATATACAAACACCTCAGGCAGAGTTAGGGCATACAACCACCTCTCTCCATTGTTCCATCCGAGTAGTGGGGTTAATGGGGTTGCCCAATCTCACCATTCTTCTTCAACTTTACCATCGATGACATTCAGGAAACAGCTCTGATGGATGTACGTAATGGTGGTGTGGATCTGTTGCCTGGAGAAAGACTTCTCGACCTTGAGTATGCGGATGATATTGTCTTACTGTGCGATAATGCCTAAGGCATGCGATCCTCATTTAGTCAGTGTCCGTAGGTATGGTATGTGCTTTGCACCTTCGAAGTGCAAAGTACTTCTACAAGACTGGCAGGATTCTAATCCTGTACTCACCCTGGATGGTGAGCAGATAGACGTAGTCGAGAAGTTCGTGTATCTGGGTAGCTGCATAAGTGCTGGTTGGGGTGTGAGTGATGAGATCAATGCACGTATAGTGAAAGCCAGAGCGGCTTGTGTCAATCTGGGCCATCTTTGGAGCCTTCGTGATGTTAGTCTGGCTGTAAAAGGTCGGTTCTACAACGCATTGGTGAGAGCAGTTTTGCTCTATGCTTGTTTAGCCTGGTCTCCGAGTTGAGGACGTTAGAAGACTCTCTGTGTTCGATCATCGCTGTCTCCGAAGGATTGCTGATATCCAGTGGCAACACCATGTTAGTAATGCAGAGGTTCGGCATCGTGTGTTCGGGTGCAGAGACAATAATCCAATTGGTGTTACCATCTTGAAACACCGACTTCGGTGGCTTGGACATGTTCTCGGAATGTCGTCCCAGAGAATTCCACGTCGTGCATTATTTGCCGACTCTGGGATTGGTTGGAAGAAGCGGAGAGGTGGTCAGTGCATGACATGGTGTCGTGGTATGAAAAAAAGCTGCAAAGGACTGGCTTCTGTTGGTCGTTCACGACTCCCTGGTTGGGGTGCGAGAGAGGTTTCTACACAGTGGCTCAGAATAGAAGCCAGTGGCGATCCTGCTGTAACCTTCTTTTACTTTCTTCATAAAAAGTGGTTGCTTCTTCCTTAACTGGAAGATTCCTTCTGATTGTACCTTTCCGTTCCCCCATTATTACCACTATTAATATTACACTACCTTACACCACTCTCTTCCTTATTGTATTTTTTACCCTCCATACCTTTTTTTCTTTTTCCTTCCCTTTAAATCCTCATTGTTTTGTGTGGCGCATATATATTTGGCGCACTCTTGTACCAATATTGATGTGTTCAAATAAATAAATAATAAATGAGTAATATTAAAAAACATCCTTAGACACTGATTAGGATTTCCAGTGAAGACTAACAAAATCATAAATATTAGTAAGAGCTCATACAAAATATGATCCTGTTATTCTAATCTATGTAATGATAAGACATCGACTAAAAGTTTAAAAAGCACCATTAGGACTAATACACTCAGCGGTACCAAAGAAAAATTACGTTGTACCTTAAAATTAGCGATTACAATGAATTTACATTGAGTTTAAATATAATCGTGCTAATTTATCATGACATTATGACATCAACTTGTTTTAAAACAGCTTTAAGACATAGTAAAATCATATGAAACCTAAATAAAATAACGGAAGATTGAAATACAAAACGAGGTACTTAGTACATAATTACTTTGATAGCGATCAAAGTCAGCTGACTTACATCGTCTTCCGTGATAACCTCAACAGCAGGTGAAGTGCTTGTTTCGTTATTGGCGCCCTGAACTTCTGTTGTTAATTTTTGACGAGTTGATTTCCCACGACGTGTAGGTCGTTTACGGCTAACTACATAACATAATAAGTAAATAAACACTGTAATTGATTAAAACTAAACCTCGAATGTTAGCACGTCTGTACGCAACAAAATTTCGCGAAAAATAAACTTATTTCTGTTTCGGGTATATAGTTAATTCAAACACAACAGGCATAAATATTAGTCAGAGGAGAAATGTGAAAATTAAAATATATGGTGCTGGTAAACAAATTTCACATATATAGGCCTAATGCACATTAAAAATAGTTCGGAAAATGTTATTAGATTCTATCTTTGTTGATTTGTTCTTCTTCAACAATAAAGTATACTTCAAATGCATAACTATCCAAGCTATCGATCAGTGATGATTTATGAAGCAAACAATTGGTTAGATTAATTAAAATTGTATATTCATTTGATGGACTTAAACTACTGCATTAATTCTTCGAAAAAAGTAAATACTGGTTGGATGTAATAGATGGTCAGAACCAGTTTGTTTGCATTCCCATGTTATTTAATAATTCACAGCTCACATGAGTACACCGATTGACACTTTCATTCACTAATACTTAATTTTAAATTCAGTAATATATGTGCAGTGTACAAAAACCATTAGACTAAACTCTTCTATTAACATGCAGCATTATGCTGTATGTACTATTATGCAAGCTACTGAACAACAGTGATATCCAGCAATAGGATATTCAAAGAAAAACACCGTGTTATAACTTGTGGCCTGAGTGCCCTGTTAATGGATGACGTAAAGATACCGCTAATCAGAGAGCAATGACTTGTCGATCGGATCAACGACGCGCAAACCCGTATGAGCAGTCTGGAGTCCTTATTGGTACTGCTTTTCGACTAGCCCAGCCAGTTTAATCCAGAACACCAATCAGAGCCTCTGCGATATGAATCATTTATTTCAAACATACTGAGTTTATATACCAATCAAACACACCACATCGTACCATAAAATAGAAAACAACATTTGTACAGGCATTAGCCAAATGTGGCTGTGAGTGAGCGAGGTAGTAATTAATAGACAGGGAATAATTCGAGAATGGTAAATCGTATAATAATAGTTCATAGGTCAAAATAAAGCTTGCGATAAGAATATGAATATGCATAGTTTAGTTATTTAGCAATTATACGATAAAAATATACGTTTAGTCTTGGTCCACGAATGGATCCCAGAGATTACCACTCATTAATCTTATCGGAACATAACACACCACGAAGCTATCTACCCATAAAAACCTTGAGACTGATAAACAATAATACATATTGATAAGATGAACGTTTTCGCAATACTTTTAAACGAGCATTACCAAAAGTGGGAGGTAAGGGGACAACTAGACAGGTAATTGCAAAATTTTTAACGGCCTACAGAACTACCCTGAAAGCAACTGATAGTTCAACTCGTCTAGTTTCGTACAAACTCAGTACGGTGGTCAGTATTAGACTATCGAGTTTCAGTAATCATTAGTTCAGATATGTTACACATGCTTAGCCACGATTTAGCTGGATGAGTAAAGCTACCTAATTAGCATGGTGGACTCCAAAAAAGGATGAAAAACAGAAATACGGAATCAGTCCATAAAGTTACTGACTGTTGGACTGAGCGAGTACAAACATTATGGTTGAGCTCCGTAAGATAGTTAAAATCAATGACTGAAAACTTAGAGCGATATTATAAATAAAAGTAATATATTTGTGATATCAACCGCAAAATCACAAACACGGATATTTTATTCTTTTAGTTCCATGAATACACTGGAAGTACTTTTGTTTAGTTTTCCACCAATTTTAGTTTTTTTTATTCCCATCTTTCCGTCTATCCTCTTATTAATTTCATATTCCTGTATAAATTTTGCTTGGTATAACATACATATACCCCAAGTTCTATTTTAAACATGTCTTTGTATCTACTACTGAATTACATTATTATAAACCACGGATTAAACTATTTAAAAATTGACTAGAATGTTGCTTACTTACCTGAATTACTTACAATACCAACTTTAGCTAAATATGTAACATCATCTCCAGGTTTCCTACTACAATCATCACCATTCAAATCAGATCTGACTGTTGATGAAGTAATGCTAAATCGATTAACGGGTGCAGTTCGCATCTCACGATTAATGTATCCACGTTTCTTTTTTTGTGCTTCACTAACATGATCTGCACGAAAGAATTTCTTGCCTGATTGTTGCATAGTCATCCCATCGGGATGCAACGTTTCAGCACAATTTTCCTAGTACAACAAAAATCAACCATTTATCAAAATGAAAAACATCGACTGTATTGTGATCCCGAAACTACTACTACAACTACTACTACTACTACTACTACTACTACTACTACTACAATTACTACTACTACTACAACTACTACTACAACTACTGCTACTACTACAACAACAACTACTACTACTACAACTACTGCTACTACTACTACAACAACTACTACAACTACAACTACTACTACTACTACAACTACTACTACTACTACAACAACAACTACTACTGCTACTACAACTACTGCTACTACTACTACAACAACTACTACAACTACTACAACTACAACTACTACTACTACAACTACTACAACTACTACAACTACTACAACTACTACAACTACTACAACTACTACAACTACTACAACTACTACAACTACTACAACTACTACAACTACTACAACTACTACAACTACTACTACTACAACTACTACTACTACAACTACAACTACTACTACTACTACTACAACTACTACTACTACTACTACTACAACTACTACTACTACTACTACAACTACTACTACTACTACTGTAGTGAAGAAGAACACGGGTGAGGACAGCCAAATTGTATTTAGGGCAAATTACAGAATTACTTGGTAAAATGGGAAAACCATATAGTAAATCGTTCATTTGCAAAATGTCATTCTATCATATCCATTGTCTCGCATTTCATTGTTCATGCGATTTCTTACAAAGTCCATTGTTTTCTCGCTCTTCTTTTCTTGATCTTCTCCATCTTCTGCTGCCAGACATTACGTTCTTTTGACTCACGTTATATACTACTTATATCAATATAAGTAGCACGCACCACACTCGTCCCCCCTTTTAACAAGTTGCTGTCGTAGTCTTTCTGATCTCCGTACCGCTGTGTTCTTTGCTGCTTTTCGTGATTCACACCCATGATGATCTTGAAACCATCTCTGTAGTTGACTAGCATTTACGCGCTTCTGCTTGTCTTCTCTCCGGATCGTGTAGACCGAGTCGCGTCTCTCCGTGATAACATACGGTCCTTCCCATTTTGGGGCCAGCTTCCCCGACCCTGCTCCCCCTGCTATGTTACTTTTTCGTTCTCTACACTTTACTAGGTCCCCCACTGCAAAGGGTTTCCACGTTCTTCTCTGTTGTTCTGCCTTCTTTGTGTCTGATATTTGTTTCTTTTCCACGTTCCTTATTGCCTCTCTCCTCTCTTTTCTTAACCTTGTTGTCGTCCACCTCTGTTGTTGTGGCCAGGTCTTATTATGCATTGGAAGTCGTGGTTGTCTGCCATACATGAGCAAGAAAGGTGACTTCTTGGTTGTTCCTTGTGTTGAGGAACGATGTGCCAGCAAAATCAATGGTAACTCTTTCTCCCAATTTCCTCCTTTTGATGCTAACCATTCCTTTAACGTCCGATTGTTTCTCTCTGTAAGCCCGTTTGTCTGAGGATGATATGGTGTAGTTCGTATTCTCTTGATGCCAAACTGCTTTAAACGGGCTTTAAACTCGTCACTTTCAAAACAGGGACCCTGGTCAGTTAATATCATCTTCGGTATTCCGTGACACGCTACAATATGCCGGATTACCACCTCGGTCACTGTCCTTGCCCGCTGGTCTGCAATGGGTACGGCATCTACCCAACGTGTGGCATGTTCCGTCATCACTAACAGATACTGGTTACCGCTCGCCGTCTGTGGAAACGGTCCCATCACATCAACCGACCATAGATCACCGACTGCGGTTACTGGGATTGACTGTAATGGCGGTTGTGTGTATCGATCGCTTTTCATTAGCTGACACTGCTGGCAGGTTAACACGTATTCAGCCACATCGTCTCTCATGTTCGGCCAGTATGCACTTTGTCGTAGTAAGTCCGTCGTTCTTGCGATGCCTGTATGTGCTACCTGGTGACACTCGTGTATCACTTTACGCCGCCAGTCTTTCG